>JABFPB010005297.1:0-13524 GCA_022817645.1 Ceratoteleas bidentatus
AGCTGAAGTTGAAAGTTAGTTGAAGGTTAATTACTTATGGGATACTTTGAATTTCACATTCGCGCTTTTGATGATTTTCACATTAGCGCTTTTGATACGTAGGAAATGTAATGTAAGATTTCTTTTAAACCGATTGGTTAAGCAATGAAAACAATAATGTAATTTAAAATGGCTTTATAACAAAATATATTATGGCATATATTAAATAGTATATAAATGGAATGAACTGCACTCAAATTGTGTTCCATTAAAAAGGTTGCAATATTAATATATTAACTTTCTGTTATTTTTAACGACATTTTATTTGAAAATGAAATGATTTATTTTAAGTTGAACAATTAACTTTGTTTTGTTTCACAAAACAAAGTTAATTCTGTTTATAATGGCTGGATGATAATTTCACGTTGACAATAATTCCTTTCATTATAAAAAGAACAGAGATTTTAAATCGAATATTGCCACGCGAAATCTACCTGTTGTAACTCTTATCGCGTATAAGCGCGATGTGCGAGGCTTTGTTTCCATTTTATACACATTATAGTTGACTTAATTTTATCAGCGTATTTTATTCAAGTAAATGAACCAGTTTGAAATGTACAATTTATAATTTATATAACTATATGTAACAACCCTGTTGCGACATATAAGTTTTTCACGAAAAATTGTACGTTAAATTCTTAAAAGTATATGCTTGAGAAAAGAAAAGCAGTTATTTTAAAGATCCTAAAAGTTTGATTTGAGTAAAAATTAGTATAAAAACTACTTAGAAAAGTTAGATAATTTATACTATAGAACGTGTTTCATGCAAAGGAATTGTTATTTTGGGGAAACTCGATCTCCGCCGAAATATGGCAATTAAGGGGACTCTCCTTATTGGCGAAAAAAAAGCAGTAAATGAATTGTAATTTAAGCTCCCAGTAACTTTTTGAAAATTGGGGTTTTTTACAACTTTTTGTGAATTAATGATAAACAATTGATTTTTGGAGAGTGTCCTTAAGGAAAAAGATGGTAGGAACACCGCCGGGCATTAAATCGTCATTAAGATAAAGATCATACGATCTCGGCCGAGTGTATTATCGCAAATAAGATAAAGACATATGACCTCCGCCGAATGTTTCGAAGAGTAAAAGATACTTTCAGATGATTTCGGGTAATTAAATGAAACACCAAACACAATACCTTCGTTCTCACGTTCGCAGCCTTAGGACTGTTCGTGTTCGGTAACATACACGGGTGTGATTAAAAATAATGTGCGTAGTGAATAGTCAATAATTAAAAAATCTTTATTATAAATGCTTCTTGTAAATTCTAGTTTTAGCAACAAAAGATAAGTGGTGCTTTGGATCCTGTTGCCATTTGTCGATTTCTGCTTTTATCGGTGCATATATGTCGGTGTGTTTTGATTTTTTGCGAGCTTGGACACAGTTTCTTATTTTCACATAGACCGTCACCTGGTAGTTCAGCAATATTGTCACGAAGTCGAATATCGAATGCAAGCATCAACAGTTCATGAATCAATTCAAAACAGTACCTGTTTGAACGTGGAAGATTCAGTACAGTCAAACAAATGTTATAAAAGTTATATACAATTTCCTTTATTTAACCAAATATGTTAGTTCAATGCTCCAACAGTTTTTCTGAATTATAGGTGGTTCATTATCTAATTATCTAAACTCGGTTTTATATGCGGCGGAGGTCATGCGTCATTTTTTCGGAGGGGTTTATATGTCTTTATCTTAACGACGACAGAATGCTCGGCAGAGATCATATGTTATTTCTCCTAATATCGTTTAGTTTATTTTGTAACATTTAATATCTCAATCACACTGAACACAAAAACAAGTTCGCCGAAAAATTGGAGTACATTATGATTATCTCTTCAACTCATCAATCACTCTCGCATATTCGCAAGGTAATCCAAACAAACTGAATTTTGATCAGATTTTTTTTCCAACATACACGTATCCAAGCGTGAATGTCGCTTACTGAGTAGAGCATTGCACTTCTCCATTAAATTATATTAATGCGCATTCATTCTTGACTCCCAGTTAGCAGCGCAATTCAATATTGAGATTCCTAATTAATTCACCTTTGCCTCATTTGTTTGTCACATCACACGAACCCATCTCATTAGCCATTTTATAGTCTTTATACTGATAACTTGGCTCGAGCAGACGTGGTGGAAACGGTTCTCGAATTATGTGTAAGATCAAATGTGCATACACACAAAATGTGCTTTTCATAATTTGCATACAAATCAACATGATGGGTTTTCGATGTAGGAAATTGGAGTGTGCCCTCTAGGTACGAGTTGCAAGGTACCCTACAATTGTACTGCTAACTTATATCTATTATATCAGCGTATCGAGACCCGATAAAAAAGGACTGATTGATCGATAGCATTGGGCACGGCAACTCTACCGACCTGAACGCCACCAGTAAAATTGATTATCGGGCTTTAACGTCTGTTTGAAGTCGGCCAATTTGTTTGTATCTAAAATTCATGCGCACTATCAGTTTTATGGATAATTAATTCCTTTCTAATCCCCAAACCTCGTGCGAATGCGACTCGACGTTCAGACAATAGAAACATTATTACTTTAAACATATTTAAAAATAGTGTAGCCAAAAATGTTGGAGAAATATCCTAGAAAAAAATACAACATTCAATAGATCTTAAAAAAAGTTGCATCTAATATTCAAAAGAAAACATTAAATAGAATGCCAAATTTACTAGGCTTCGGGTAAATTGATCTTTTAATAAACTCTACCGCAGAAGTAAGTAACTCATTTTCTGTTTAAATAATTTGAATGGTCTATTTTTATACTGATTGGTTTTCAAAAACGTAGTGCGATTAAAAGTAGAACCAACAGCTATCTTTAACATTTTAGATACTGTAGCTACACGGTTATTTGTGTTACCTATTTTCAGAGCCGCTGCAGCAACATTACTGTGGTTAGACCACAAAACTGCTACTGTCTGTAATTATGCAGCCCCGTATCTTGATGTGGGTCGATCAAATGCTTTATATGATTTACAGAAATACTCCAGTCTTGCCCTCGTGCAAAAATGCCATATTTTTCACATTTTAGTTTTTCATTTTACAGTATCCAAACATCTCTTTAAGTATAACGATTCACCCTTTGGAGAATGCATCCGTTACCTAAATTTACCCCATGAAAGATATAATCGTCTTCCATGGTAAAATTCGTATCAACTTGGCGGACATATTAGGAAATATGTAATAACGTTGCACAATAAGCCCCAGCATTTGAAAATCGATAAGATCCGAGGAACTGAAAAATGTACCGAATCTTATTGGATTTTTGTCTATAGGAGTTTTCCAATTGAATCCAGAATAGTTGGAATTTATAGTGTTATTTTGATGAAAAAGTTATTGGTATGTATTGGAATTTCCCAAGAAAATCCAAATAAAGTAGAAAAAGGTGGCGATAGCTGTGAAGGGAAGTAAATTCATAGGTAAGGTATTTTATCGTCCAGGCGTAAATAGATAGTAGGAACAGTTTAAATCGATCTCTTGAGACAAAAACTAAAGTAATTATCACTTCTTTTTTCGGTCGCTAGTTTTTGTGGTGTATTTCCTTAAATGCATAAATCCAGTAAATGCCAATTTGTACACATTTAACACACAAGAAAACTAACTCCATAACAATTCTTGAATAAATAATGGAAAGTGTTTGAAAATAAACATACCTAATTCCTGATTCCGCAGACGTATCGAGTGCTATTATATTTCTTCAAATCTTATATATTTCCGAATACTTCATGAATATACTCAAAGTGTGCACACTGATCACTAACCTATCTTACAGTCAAGCAATGTCCTATAATCATTCAAGTTAATATTTACACTAAAAACAATGCACAATTTATGGCAAAAATAAATGATACAACTGCACATTATTTTTCTAACATTTCCTAAACTATAGTGTACCAGCTTCAGCTTCATAAATAAATACGTTCCGTACACAAAACATATATTGATTTATCCAGTCAAATCCGGAGACTTCCGAATACAGTTCCTAAATAAGTTTTCACCTACTTAGTCTCTCCAAGCTTGGAGAGACTAAGTTACTCTGGAATCGCCACTTAACAAAATGGCACTTTAAATGATACATTAGACCAAATTGATGATACCCCGGTAATCAGCGATTAAACCCGCTTCTTCCTGTTTACATAACTCTGAGTCAAAGAAAATTTGATAACTCCACTGTTACGTAATTAAGAGGTAGCGCGGCTGATTAATTGTCCCAGTAGCCGCGACTATTGTTCCCCATCTGAACCTGCTTGTCTTGCGCGCCACCCCGATATTCATGCGATAAAGCTAACATCTTTGATGCCTAAGCGCCTATTTTCCTTCGACGTTACCAATAAATTATGAACTAAACCCTATTATGCGCGCCAATTATTTTACCGTGTTTCGCACACAAATTAGTATTACTTAAATATGAATTTGCGCCACCATAGAATATGCATGGGATCAAATAGACGCAAATTTCACATAAACACTCTGGCGAATAATACACATTTTAAAGGCGGAAATAAGGGTAAAATTGAATATCGTAAACTGTGCCTCGGGCAACATTGCAGCGTTTTGTAGTGCTGTAATATTCTCTAAGCAATTTAAGAAGCGAGTCTTTCTGGCAATTTTTTATTACAATCTAAAAACATGTTCAAAGGATACCGATCTTCTAAACTGGAATGATAATTAATCTATGATAATTAATCAAAAGAGTGCAATTTACTTTGGGATGTGTTTACTAAGGTGTTATCAATTTATTCATGATGAATAAATTGATAACACGCTAGTAAAAATATCCCATGAGTAGAACTATCCTTATATGTACATATATAGTTTTTGTTAGTAATGTGCCACATTTTGTAAAGAATATGCCCACCTGCTATTACACATATCTCAGGTTTGTTTGGCTGAGAGTAATTTTAGTGGTTTCTACGCGGTATTTGTCAGTGTTTCAAATCTACATTTGATGTTTTTTGATGGAAGTTATCAAATATCAAATGTTAGACCCAGCGCCCATACGGAATAACGGTTTAGAGAACGATGAAATTTCGCTTATCGATGGATACATTAACGTTTACTAAACGTTAATACGACTATCCCTAAGCGACATTGTAACATTCTCTAAAACTATTAAATAATTTGAGAATAGTCTGGATACAGACTGGTTACCGTCTGACTATTGTCTGCCTCTCGTCCAGATTCCAGTATTTCCAAATACTGGAAATACTGGAATCTGGATGTGTTTGCCATACAGGACTTGAGTAGTACTTAAAAAATATTCGCGATAATTAACAGTCACAATATAGCACTCATCATATTTCAAAAGGTTGGTTTTTCTCTCTAATATATATTCCAGTACAATACTTTGAATACGCTATTAACTAAAGTCAAAACGTTGAGTGTACACTCGATTCAATGCAATCAAAAAGGAGAAATAAATGTGAAAGTACTTTTAAATTCGGTTTGCATGTTCCATTTTCAAATTAGATTTCCATTAAAAAACCAATGTAATTTACTTTACTCATTAACTACATCTTTTTTTTACATTTGTGTAGGTTCACATTCAATAATAATGTGAACCTACACCGACAATGCGGCATCATAGGGCACGACCGACTACCGTTCCGCAGGAATCATGCGCAAGGCCACAGTTACTACTTCAGATTGCACCATTTATGCTTTACCATTAAAATGGTAAGACTTTCACTTAGTATTTTAACCGCATAAGTGGTGTAATTCAGTTTCATCGCCATCTCCGACACTGCCAAAATCGTTGAACCAACATCCAATTAATAGAACTGACTGTCGATAAAACTGGACACTAACCGAATACGAGCGTGAAGCTCGTGGTCTTGCACCTCGAAATGCTTACACTTGACCAAAGCAATTAAAACTTAAAAACGATTATGTAAGTTTATTTTTATTACACTTCCGCAACACACAATTCAAGTTTTCAAGTTACAAGAAATATACAGCAATTTGTGAATTCATATTTCCAGACTAAATATCTCTAATTTAAATTAGAAATACTATCACTGGACGCTGATAAAATCGTAGTACGACATTGGTTGAGACATCAAGAACTTGATATCTCACTACTTGATCAACATTTGCAATTTGACTAAAAATCTTATTTCAAGAGTAAAGCAAACTATTTCGAGCAGTAATATCTTTTTGCAAGTGCACTCGAAGCCGGGACAAAACGAGGCGAAACAAAATGTACCTGAAAATGTTAATTTCGCGAATCCCTTTCATTCGCGCACGAAGCGCCAAACAAAAACGCGTCGCAGTTGAATTGGGAAAGAGTGGAATTTCATTGAAACGCGCGCGTGATAATGCCATTTCCACAGGCGGCTGTGTTGTAATTGGCGTAAAATCGTGCGCGAACTAGCGTCTTCCGTGTTATTAAGTTAAAGTTAATCTTGCCCAGCTGATCTGTCTGTTCGATAAGAAGTCGAGGAGTCAAAATCACGCACGTTTTGGTAAACGGGAGGTCACGTTATAGATTAGTCGCGCCCTTCGAAACGCGTGCAAAGACAAACGGCATATACTCATGCTATACGCGCTGACGCCACGTCATTTATTGCTTCAAATGCATTAATGTTGCAACGTCTCGCCAAACTTGTAATCACGTTATACGTCCGATTTCAATCATCTTTTGCAACTCATGTATAAAACATCCCAGGATGGATTTAATGGTTACAATTATTCGTATGTTTAATTTTTTGCAACAGACAATCATTATATCTTGTTTAGGGATTTGGGATATTTAGATATTATGTGAATTAGAAAAAATATAATTATAATTATATTATAAGTACAAGATTTAAAATTATACACTAATATAAGCTTGAATCGACGTAGGCTCTAAACTATGAGACAATTTAATTTATGAAAATAATAAATGAATAACAATCATAGCAACGTCTTCACAGTTTCAAGTATGCACAGACATATAGTAAAACTATGGAATAATAACAACTTGGTTAAATATATCCATCAATGAAAAGAGAAAAGTGAGAGAAGTGCTGAATTTCAACGACTACGCATTCACAAAGAAAGTTCGACTTCAGCATATCACTAATTCCAAAACCGAAAACAGCAATAAATTCAAAAATCGCTGACTTCGCAACTCTAGACGCGATCAATTCCGTGACATGGATTTCGGAAAAATTATTTCCTTCTGTAAAAAGCTATCTGTCATTTTTTCAAACAAGCATTCTTACGATGTCTGTTTATGAATCTGTATTTTATTTTGTCGTTTACAGTTAATGTAGCAAGATGTATAAGGTTTCCATTTATTACAACAGGATTGCATTTGTTTAATGTGTGTATATTACTATACGAGAATTAATGTTTAATATTTGAAATTGATCAGTGTACATTTTTTTATTTTTTATCTGGGTATTACGAAAAATAATTTAACATTCTTCCTTAAACATGATGTTTTCACTGGCTGTTCCTGAAAAAGTTATATCGGCTTTCGCGTAATCATTACAGAGTTTCTTTTCTAATCTAATATGTGTGATCTATTCTATGCGACAGAAATAACTACAGACTGTTTTGCGCGATAAAAATAATTTGTTGTGACAATATCTGACGTTCCTGGGACAACTTTTATAAAACTGATATTCCATATGGTTATTGCTGGAATCTAGTTTCGTGCACATGCATAACAAACTATGTAAAAATAATACTCATTTCACAACGAATTGTGTCCACTAATCAACTATGCCATTGTGTTTATATCATCATATTTAAAACGATAATATCATCGCCAATTTTACAGGGACAAAAAAGTAAAAAGTTGCTAAATGAGATTGATAATAATTTTAATACTTAATCAACTATAATAGAAATAAGATATTGACAGTATGAGTCAATTATATCAAAATCAGTAAAATGAAGCAGTTTAATAAAATCTTTTTCTAAGTCTTTATATTCGTATAAATCTTCTTTCGTGTAATTCAAGACGAATTGTGTTTGTTTTTAGAAGAAAAGAGGGGAAAATACCGATGATTCCGATTATAGTTTGGAAACGAACATCTGAACAGGGCGCGCGCTCGTAATTCATACACCCGGCGTTCAGACGTGCCAATTTTTTCACAAGTAACTTTAAACTTTTCACGCGAGCCCGGGCTATAAATAATCCGGATCATAATAAAAGTTTCGACTCTGCGGGAACTCCATTTCAACGACTGTTCATCAAGTCTAAAAATACCGAGAGTCATAGTTATTTGATAACTAGTCAACAGTTTGACTGTGCATATTAATTCGACCTGCTCTAATCATCCAACCATCATTAAAAACGATGCACGTATAAGTATTTTAAACACATATAAGTGTTTTACGAAGAATACAAGTGTTTTAAAATCGAGGACACATGTATTTTAAAATAAAACCCTTGTTTTTACAGTGTGCAAAGGGAGTTGAACCCGCAACCTACGGAATACGAGACGGACGCTTATCCACTATACTGCGAAAAAATTCTAGTAACCGTTACTAGAAAAATGTGACAAAACGCATTTTTCCTTCTTTACTAAAGTTTTTGTAACTATTACCAACAACTTTAGATTCAGCTTTTACTAGGGGCGTAAAAGTTGAGTTTTAATAATAAGTTTACTTACTGAAGCGTATTAGTCAACATAAGCTTCAGTCAGACTGTGAAGTTTATTAAATTTCATCAGAAATGGAATTTTTTGGAAAATGAAATGAGAAATTTGCAACTTTTTAAAATTCATTTAACATGCTACACATTATAAAAATTGTAACTTTATTCGTATAAAGGCAACTAAAGCATGTTTCAGGTAGCGTTAAAAACTTTCAAATAATTCTAGAACTTCGTAAAACTTGTTTTCATTGTTTCCAAAGTTTCTAGGGAGTCGCATTAAATAAAATACACCCTACCACCACATTGTCTATACTTCTTCGTACTGCACCATCAAGGTTTCATAAAAACTCAGATATTGAAAAGATGGATACAGTGCACGGAAAGAAAATCCAGGGGATGAACGGCTGATTCGTATTTAGGGAATGAAAGATTGAAAATTTCAAGGTTTCGTTCCTTGAGATTGTGGTTTGAAAGCTTGAGATACGCTCAGACTTTCAAACCTTGAAACTCAGGGAATTAAGCCTTGCTGTCAGCGGTTCATCCGATGACTCTCAGCGGTTAAAACTGACTGAGTGCCAGTCAGCGGATGATCCCTCGAGACTCACCGGTTGAAACGGTGAGTCCCACCGTTTCATCTCAAATGCATCCGAATTGTTCTTTCCTTCCCACCGGATGAAACAGTCGGATCCATCGTTTCAACCGGTGAGTCTCAAGGAATGAAAGGCTGAGTGCGCGTCAAGGCTTCAATTGGTGACACTCAGCGTTTCATTCCTTAAATTCCTTGAGTCTTACTCAAGCGATGAAACGGCGAATTTCAAGGTTTTATCCCTTGAGGTTATATCATAGAATGAAGCCTTCAGGCCTCAACCTTTCATCCCTAGATTTTTCTTTCCGTGTGTCTAACACTGAAATTTCCTGCAAATGTACCACTCAATCCGAATGAGGGCACGAAATTTTCCAGATCGAATGCTACATTGAATTTGCAATGGGGATCACGCTATTATTGTAACAAAAAAACGCCGAGAAAAAGTTTGTGGGCTGCCGATAAAGTCGCCCGGGATACGACTTTTAAATCCGGATCGGCGCAATAAAGTCTCGGGTCTTGCCAATTTCGAGTAAGCAGCGCTCACCACTTCATGAATTACAAATCGCTCGACGGAACGATAGACCCTCGCCCGAAAGCCGATCTAATCGTGCTTTATGACTTATCAAATTCACTACATAACACATCATCTCAAACGAGTCGTAGGAACCGGTCGCGCTAGAAACATGCGAATTGTCTGTATCTACTAGCTTCACGGAAGTAATTATTCAGTTTCAATCAAGTCCAATTACGAGTCGCGCGGCTCTAACAACGTTATTCTGCGAGCGGTTTCAACAACTTTTTTGTGACCTAAATTTTTCGTTTGTATTAATTAAAATGCACGTTGCATTATTAATCAATCCTGGCGACTATCCGAAAAACGATAGCGCTGGAAGGAATTTTTTTAATGAAAACGCTTGAATACGGTAATAAATATTCCAGTGATTCGCTGAAAGTGGTAACGATTCATGTTAAACTACTTAACAATAAGATTACATTTGTTACAAAATTACGATACGACCATTACCTTATTATTTAATAAGATACATGCACCCTGTTGTCGAAAAAACGCTTAACCCTTCGGGACGCGCCGTGTACTTTGTACACGTTTTAGAAACTTGAAACGTATTTATCGTTTCTAAGCTTTAACATGAAGCGATTAAAACTTTAACAACAACGAATCTCACCTTGACTCAGAGTCAATCTTTCATTCCTCGGGACTCAAGGGATAATCCGATGAGTCCCGAGGAATGAAATGTCAGTTGAGTGTCAAGGTTAGAAATGGTGACTATCGTTCTTGTATTCCATCATACTGTTGGGTAAACTAACGACCATCAAGCTATTGTTAGTTGAACCACCTTCAAAACTTCAAACATTTAATTTCATCCTTCAATCCAGTGAATTTTGTAGGTTTATCGCACTGGTTGTAATCAAAGCTTTAAAACATCAGCAATCAAGCTTTTATACTGTGAAAATTTTTTCCGTGCAGAGATAACTGTATTAACACATTACTGGTGTAACGTCTCCAGTCGTTTATCCATGTGACATTTGAATGTGTGTATTTCTGTCTCCATTTTTCCATCTTGTTTACATAACAGTCTAAATTGTGTTTATGTTGAAAGTGATGGGGGAAGCTTGGTAAAGTGTTAAACACTTATGATAAGAAAGTATGGTGGTCTTTATGAAATCTCGATCACGGCAATGATTGATTTGAAAAGGCTAGTTTGTTGTTTTGACAGGACGATCTGACGTTAGATTCTGATTAGATAACTCGGTAATAGGAGTTCTTTGGGCTCACATGTTCAGATCAATATGGGGGAAATGTTATCGACTTCCATTGGAAGGGTGCATTTTTGAATGATGATTGATCACTTCACACTTTAGACAAATTGTCACACTCATTTCAATAGCTGATTGACTTGAAGGAATATTCTTTTGAAAACAAACTAAATCCCTTAATTTAGTTCATTGCATCTGATCAACCGATAAAATGTTTTCGACTTTCAGGTCGACCAATAAATCTTCCCAGCCTTTCCGATTGTAACGTCCAATAAAAATGCACAATGCAACTTGCACAGAGTGGCTCAAACTCTTTCTGATCGAAATCACCTCATAATCTATCGCCTTCCTGCCTCCCATTTGAATCAAGTCCTGATAATATAATGTCTGTTGATCCTTAATTGATCGAGACGAATTTGCCGCTCAATCTCGATTCCTTAAAGTGTATAAGAAACGAGCTGTGAGTCTTAAACCCTAATGAATCCACTTGGCCGGATTCCACCGGCAGCACTGAAAACAAATCCATTTGTTGATCGCGTTTTGCCGCAATCGATTTCAATTCCGTCTACGGATGAGCAAATTTTTGCGACGAAATTTGCGCCGTGACGTAAATGCAGCGAATTCGGTGAACCTCTCAATCCCGACATCCGAGCCTCAGCGGTGGGTTTTAAAATGTCTTGGTCGTTTCCGGTGCGGAGAAGGGAAGTGTATAAGTCTGAGGTCGTGTCGTCTTTCGTTATCGCGCGCGCGAAAGCTTCGACTGAAAGTCACGCCCTTCGACCTTAAGAAACCCCGCGCATATGGAGAAACGGCACGCCACTTCGGGGCGAGCTATATTTTTGCATTAGCCGGTTACAACGAAATTCACGGACGAAACGAGGGCAAGGTCATTTCGTTATAAAATATGAACGCCCGGATTACACGGCAAGTCAAACAACAAAAACACAACTGGGTGTCCTAAAACACAAACTTACTTTGACGTTTGCGTGATGTCAATGCATTTGCCGCAGAATTTTGTCAAGTGTCTCTCCTTGAATGTGAAGAAGACACAGCATGGTTGGTCGGACTTGTACGTATGTGTGCCACCGTAAGTGACAAATTTGGCATATGTATAAGGTGCCTTAGAATAAGAAAACTTGGAATTAGGCGATTGAATTTCGCCGCGGTGGCAAAGCTCAGAGGAAGAGCAACCTACCGGATACAGGAAGGTCCTGGGTTCGGTTCCCAGTGTCACTGCTCCGCGGATTTCTTTCGCATAATTTTCAAGTTAAATAAAATTATAAATTATTCTAATAAATTTTCTCCATAAATAATAGAATAATTACATTTAAGTTGGCATTCCAACTGCCCTTATTCATAAAAATCGACCGTATAACGAAATTCGAATAGAATAAATTCATGTCGTTAAAATCAAAAACAAAATATAATATGTTATTATTATTAATAAAAATGTTTCTTTATAAATATATTACAGTTTTGTTACAATTAAAATGTACAACAAAAGTTACAACAAAATATGTTTGCGAAAAATGCGCGAAAAAGACTTCATACGAATGTTTCATTTGTTTCGTGTCATAAGTTTATATATTGTGTATTTACGTTTTTGTTAATGTTTATGAAAAATATTTTATAAAAAATATATTGTTTACCTTCCCGCGTGAAAAATAGAGTCAGGATGTAGTATGGTAAGAGTCTGGTTTTCTAGTATGTTGTGATCTGGATACAATCTCGCAATAGTATGGAACTAATCTGGATGTAATCTGGATGCAATCTGGCAATGATATTGGAATAATCTGGATACGGTCTGGTAAAGTAAGGCAAACATAATAAGGTAAGAGTCTGGGTCAGGACAGGAGCCAGATTGGTATCAGATTCGAATAAATAAACTACGGGTGTGGAGGGAGTCTGGACGGAGTTTGGATTCGTTCTGGATACAAGTAATCTAAATGAAAGTAATCTAAACGTATTCTGGACAGAAACTGGATGGAGTATGGACGGAGTCTGGACGAAGTCAGGATGAAGTTAGGATGAAGTAATGAAGGAGTCTGGATGAAGTCAGGTATGATGGTAGCACCCACCCACCCACAGTTGATGTGTTCATCTTATACCCACGTACGCCTAGTACCATTGCGAGAAAAGGATGTACGGTGGCATCGGCAACGGTAATGATAGGATAGACCTATACTGCCCCTATACTTCGCCCAAACTCTATCCAGACTCCATCCAGACCCGTAGTTTATTTACTGGAATCTGGCACCAATCTGGCTCCAGCCCTGACCCAGACTCTTACCTTACTACGTTGGCCATAGCTTTCCAGACTGTATCCAGATTACTGTTGCTAGATTACATCCAGATGATTACCATACTAGAAAACCAGACGCTTCACTGCAAAAAGAAGTGTTTCAGTTTAAGACACATGTGTCCCTGATTCAAGGGCGCCGCTAGAAATTCCGTGAACAAAGATACCAAACATTTGAAAGCGTAAGATAAACAAAGGTAGAAGGAGG
>JABFPB010005298.1:0-13524 GCA_022817645.1 Ceratoteleas bidentatus
CATTTCAAAGTATTTTTTAAGCCAAAAAAATAAAAATCGATTTTTTGAAATGTCCAGAGTGTACTACCCCCTTAAGTGTTATCAATCAACATGTATTCTTTATAAATTGTTAATTGAAATTAACTTTAATTTAGATTTGTCTGAAAACAATAACAGTTCGCCGAAACGCGAATGCGAGACGATCTCCGCTGGAATTCGACAGTTCTTTTGTTCGACAGTTTATATTTCGTAAAATGTTGCAATTTAACATAATTTGATGTCATTTTCACGGAAAATTATAGGTAATTTTGTGTATAAAATAACTGTCTTCATACAATTTTACGTGATTTTCACGGAAAAAGTATAGTTTTCATGTAATTTCACGTGATTTTCACGTAAAATTACAATTTTCATGTAATTTTACGTAATATTTCGTTTTACACTATCTATTTACAGCGTACTAAAATGTTAAAAATAATAATAATAACAATTTTTAGCTTGGCTTGAATATAAAAAATATATGCTGAAATCATGGATAAAAATGTAAATCGTCGCCATTTTGTTTCCTTGCATGTTTTTTGGTTGATTTTTAGTGAATGGCCCCTCAAGTTAAATAAATTTTCTAAGTTGGTTTGGGTTTTGTGGGTCAGATGTTCCTGTGAGGCTGTGGAATGTTGCGCGGAGGACCGCCGAAGGCGCGCACTCGGTTCGATGACGCTATGCTAAGCCGCCAATTTTTTTAATGAAAATTCATAATTACAGTTAAATGTACAAACAATCGTTTAATAAAAGTCCCAAATATATAAACATTTTCGTAACAACTTTAAAAAAATATCAAAGTTGGCTTATTTTTCAGGCGTGTTGACCAGAACCTTCCCATAAAATACAAAAAATCTAAATACATTATTAGTAATTAAAACATTATTTCTTTATCATTTGGCATTATACATACGGTCTAAAAAATACAATGGCTTTATACAGAAATATAGAACCTATTTTTTGAAAATGCATTAGTAAATAATATCTTAAAAACTACAAAGGGCCCTGCTTCGTATTTATCATAGAGTCCTAAAATATTAACGTGAAAAAATTCGTCTCAGGCACAGTTATCCCTAAATCTACCAAGTTATTCTTCCGACCATACCTTTTTAGTAGAAAACCCAGCATTGAACAGCGAAAATAACGAAATCGACGCAAACGTTCCGCGCGATCGCGCAATTTTGCATCGCGTTTAAAGTTTTCGTCGGCCGTTTTATTATTCTCGCCATGGCATATAGATCACTTGAACATTCTAAAACCCTCGTCGGCGGGAAAGTCGCAAAATAAGAATCCCGAGCGTTTTGCCGCGACGAAACTGACAAAAAATTAATATTGCAGCCCGCTATCTAGGTAACAGATAAAATTTGAATATCTGCCGCTCACGTCCTCTCATCTGGTGGCGCGTCGACGACGGGAGAACGTGGCGAAAAGTTGCGCGCTGGCGAAACGGCTTTATGGAAATTAAAAGTTGTACCTTCGGTGAATTATATTGGAACAGGACTTTCGTTTATATGCGCTTTAAGATCCTCGCGATAAATGTTAAACTTGCTTTCTTCCCGCGTCTACAAGCCGCAACTTTTTCGCCCGGGCGCAGTCACGTCGCTTTTTTCGTCGCTTTTATTTATACCGCTACATTTCGCCGCGAAATTCGCGTCGCCTTAATTTTTATCCGTTTAGCATTTGAAAGTTTGATTACTTTCGAAAAATAATTTAGAACCGGCGGAAACTTGGCTTACGGAGGGTGCGCTCTATGGGCATAATTGAAAGAAAATGGCGGTTAATAATGGGCGGGGATAGGAAAATATTGTGTTACGTTTCGGTTCGGAGGTCGAAGTCGATGTTGGAGTTAAAGTTGAGCTGATTAGGAAAGTGAAATTTTCGGATTGAAATAAAAAGGCGCCTTTTACAGGATATTGCAATATCGGAATGAGTTCTGCGGTCGGGCGCCTGTAAATTTGATGGAGGAAGGTTTTAATTAGATTTGATCGAAACATGCAGGAGGTAAGTGGGAAAGGAAATGTATTTCATTGGGCGATTGGGCTTTTAATTTTCTTTAATATGGGCTTTCATTAGTTATGTTTTCATTCGGAAATGTGGTTGAACAAGTGTTGTGGAATGGTAATGTGATTGAAAATGTAAAACATTATTAAATTAGTTACATATATAGCAAACATATATGTACATAAATACCCATGTAGAAAGTGTTTGAGCAACGGTTTTCGACAGTCGGTTCAGGGTAGGAATCTGATAACGACTCTGCCGGATCCACGTCGGCATCCAAACTCGGTCCCACGCCAGCGCAGAGACTCAATCAACGATTTCAAGGTTATCAGTGTTCGACGTTATCACTCGACTGGACAACATTCTTATAGTCATGTAAAATATTTGGCCTCAAAGTGCCCACATGACCCCAACAATCTCTATATAAAATATTAGGTCCTTTTCGACGGCAAAACAAAAATCTATTGAACAATGATTAGTTATAAATGTTTGTATTTCCGCAAATATTTAATATTAAACATTATTAAATTTGTAAATATTCCAGTGAAATTGATACTCTAATAATAGTTTTTCAGCAGTCCAGTATAAACATATTGACATTCGACGACTACAGTTATCGCCAGTTCAATTGATATGCAAGGTCACGATTTAAAAAAAATTTTTAAGCTGTTATGAATTGCTTTGATAATATTGCAACTATTTGTGAATAAATACAAGAGAATTCTGCAAGAAAACTTTGCCTTCAATAAATTGAAGGCAAAATTTGTGGGTTCTAATGGCAAAATATGGGTTCTAACCTCAAACGGCATTTGCAGACTTAATGTCTGTCTACCGAAAAATGAATAATAACTTACTTAAAAAATCCGAGCAGGAATCCGAGCCGGAACACGGGTCGGAATCCGGGCCGGAATCTGAGCCGGAATCCAAGACGGATTCCGGCAAGAAGGTGGAAGTGGACCTTTCAACTTCTGCCTCGGAGTACCGGGTTCGTATCCCAATTGTGGCAATGAAGTTTTTTCAGGTGATTGCTTGAAGAATCTTTGACTACGCGTCACAGCGGTTTATTAAAATAATTTTATACACTGTCTGTATATTTTATAAATTTTTCAGTGTAATCCGAGCCGGCATCCGAGCCGGAATCCGAGCCGGAATCCAGCCCGGTATCCGAGACGGACTCCGAGTCGGAACCCTAGTCGGAGTCCGACCCAGAATCCAGCTCCAGACAGTTTAGTTGAAGAATCCGGAATCCGGCCCGGATTCCGAGACCACATCCGGAGACGGAATCCGTCTCGGATTCCGGCTCGGATTTTTTAAGTAGGGTCGTATGAGAGTATTAGACGTTATGAATCATGTTTCAATCAAACTTCGCGTAATTTCAAAGTTCGACCTTAAAATTAAAGCATATTTACTTGCAACTAAATTGAAGTATTTTACTTTGTACACTGTATTTTTACAGTGTAGTCAAATTATCCCGCCGCGACACCAATAAGTGCATTTTTAATCACCCTACTGACTGTAATTCGGTGGCTGCAGTAATTCGGCTCTGCTTTAAGAGCGGTTCGGATTCACGCAAAATCATTGACACAAACTAGATGGCAATTATAAGTTATGGAAGCGAAAGTATATGATTAGCGGTTGCAAACGATGGTTACTGAACGCGGCACATTTATCGTAATTATAAGCACGCGCAAGGGGGTGATAACAACTGCGAAGTATATACAAGACTGCTGAATATACGAAGTAATAGGAGTAAGGACTAATTTACAAGGTAACGTGACGTATAGCGTAACCGTAATAACCATAACTACCACTTATATTCATTGTGCCGGAATGCTACAGGTCATAATGGACGCGGAGATACTGTTGCACGCATTTTTTGCATAATTTTTCATTCGCGTGGCTAAATTTTTCATTCATCTGAACGGAACGGATCCTACCTCCGACGCGCTTTAGAAAAATCCTCAATTTTTTTACCGACGGCAAGTCAACTTTTCACCACTTTGCGACGCAAAAAATCACGTAACGATTTCACGGCTTGATGAAGGTACAAGAATCCGGACGCGCTGTCATAATGAAAAAAATATTTCTAAGCGAAAAAACTATTTGCCCAACTTGGATATAGCTCGACAGCATTTTTATTTCATTTAGAATTTCGTCGCATGGGGACAGATAAAAAATTTCGTTATTATTTTAAGTTTTTTGCTTTTTACCTCACTGAGGTTTTTCAAGATTTGTAGATAACCATTTGTACAAGAGTAGGTGGAATAAAACCATTTTAAGGTTGATTTCTCCCATTCCAGTGCTGATGGTAATGCGAAAATAAGTACCATTACGATTTATGTAATGACTGCGAGCAGTGTCTATAAACGTCATTTTATCTTTATTGTGAAGATGAGGCCTCCATAAACATACAATTTTTTTACTCTTCACTTAGACTGTGAAATGAAAGCCGAACGATGGAATGTCACGCACTCGTTTTTCGTCGTCATTACCGAGCGAACGGTGTGATGAAAAAAATGCTTTCCGCAAAATATTCACTCCCGATTACTCAAGTCTAGTGGTCCGGACCAACGAATAGTCAGACATGAGTACCGAGCGATTTCAATCGCGCCATCTATCAGTGGAATTAGAACAAATGCAACTCGTGTAATTTAAACTGCAGAATTAGCCGGACATGTAAACAGTATTTAACGCAGAATGAACGGTAAACAAGCTTTCACACTTTTTCCAGTGATTACTGTGAGTGTCATTTACGGGCATTTGATAGATGTGCAGGAATTAACAGTGAATTTAGCAAAACAGAGAGTCAAAGGTGTGATCCTTTTTTTCAGCCACCATTGTATTGTAAGATTTTCCAGTGATTGACACTTGATGCATGGTACGTCAATGACTATTCAATCATTCGACAATCGGATTTATACATGATTGGTCCTTAATGCGAACGCAGATTAACACTAGTTCGAGCTACACAATAGGAAATAGAACTTGGTAAACCTTCGTGTTTCCGTTAATTTTGGACAGTTTTTTGATCGTTTGAACATGAACCCAGAGGGGGGGGGGAGAGATACACTCGTAGAAATCTCTTGTTTGTGCCATCAAGATTTGCTGTTTCTAAAGGTTCCTATTTGGCAGAATATGAATGATATTCTGTGACAATACTTATATGAATTTTTTCTCACAAAAAGTAATTCTGGTTGGCCTACAATGATTTTCATTCCGACACGGCAAGATATCTGCTTGCGAAAGAAGACGAAATGCATACGTATGTGTGCTCCGTTTCTCATAACCTTAAAACATTTCTGTCAAAACAAGATTTACTTGCTGTCACAACATGAAATCTATTCACCTAAACAGCATGACGCGAATGATCTGATTTTCCTTTCCTCACAGAAGGATTCTTGCTGTGACTATAAAACATTTTTTAAGAGTTTATAATAGTAATCGAAGTATTTGTTCATTAATAAAACATAGTTACCGGCATTTGTTAACCTTTGTTAAGACAACTAAATTCGAATAATTGAAAACATATTTTTCCTGACCTTCTGTGTCGGAATTTCAGTATAATTTCCGCTAAGTTGGTTTATAATTCATTTTTTTAATACGAAATGTCGTCATAAAACAGACCTCTTTAAAAAGTACGTTTTCGAAGTTTGAAAGAAATAATAGCTGTTAAATGTTCATGGATATCGATGGCTGGGAGGATGAAGGTGCCGTTTCAGAAGGGGTTCGAAGAAGGTGCCGTTTCAGAAAGTGCCATTTCGGACCATTTAAAGTGCATGGCCCGAATTTCGAGCTCCTTCTGAAACGGCACCTTCTTCGAGCTCTTTTTGAAACGGCATCTTTTTCGAGCCCTTTCTGAAACGGCACATTCTTCCACCCAGCCATCGATATACAATTAATTGACGTATTGATTCCCTACTGAAAAAAAATTCTGGCAGCAGTATGTAGTAGTATGGCATGCGTATGGCAACAGGCTGGATCATAATCGCGAGCGTGTTGCCATACTAATACCATATCGTTGCCACCCTCTTGCCATCTCGTTGCCTGATTCT
This sequence comes from Ceratoteleas bidentatus, assembly GCA_022817645.1. Lineage (NCBI taxonomy): Eukaryota > Metazoa > Arthropoda > Insecta > Hymenoptera > Scelionidae > Ceratoteleas > Ceratoteleas bidentatus. Next base: position 6,072 of record JABFPB010005298.1, read on the forward strand.
CAGACTGGCAATAGGATGGAAACGGTATGGCATCAGTATGATAATGGGCTGGCTCGCAATCATGATCCACACTTCCACTTTTCCACGCGCGTTTATTTAATTTTCATCACAATATCAAACAAGTAACTCAAATAAATAAATAAACTTCAAGTAATTCAAATATGCGGGATAATACTATAGAAGTAAATTTGAAATTTCCTAAAGAATATTCGAAATTATATTAAGAATATACTAGGGGGCAAAACCCCTCTACCTCCATGCAAAAATATGTAATTATTTAATTATTAAACAAGATTATTTGATGAATTGAGAATTAAAATGTCTACATAGATTATATATTATATACAATGCACGATATTAAGGAATATTATTATAATTCGTCTTGGTTACAATTCATTATGGTATAATAAATTATTATTTTACCACATTAGCTAATTCATCGTGATTTATTTTTATTGAGCAACTATTATTATTATCAATAATAGTTGCTCAATAAAAAAAGCAACTATTATTATCAATAATAAGAATAATAGTTGCTCAGGGAGGTATGCAATTAATCAAACACGGTGTTTATCCACACTTTTATTTTATCAAACGTATAATTTATCCCACGCAATTTATCCGCTGATTTGATCAAACATTCATTTTATCTCACATGCAATTTTTCCGAGACGCGTTTTATCCACACTTTCATTTTATTAAACATTGATTGAATCTCACAAACCATTTGTCAGTACGCAATTTATCCGCAATGTTATTTTATCAAACATTATCTTTATCCGCCTCGTAATTTGCTTGAAACACTTCATCCGAGTTTTCATTTTATCAAAGATTCATTTTATCTCACAAGTAATTTATCCAACATGCAACGTATCCGCACTGTCATTTTATCAAAAATTCCTTTTATCCTATATGTTACATTTCTCTGACATGTATTTTATCCATGCATTCATTTTATTAAACATTGATTTTATCCCACAAGAAATTTGTCCAAATGCAATTTATCCGCGCTGCAATTTTATCAGACATTCTCTTTATCCATTTTGAAATGTATCCACGCTTTCATTTTATATACACATTCATATATTAAGAATATATTAGATCTGCATTGCTTATACACTATCCATATTTGGGGATGTGTTAACAATAGTATTGGAAAAATACCGCGACATCATACTGAAAGTATCCTGGCGAAACGTATATCTCAGACATATATCCTATTGGAAATGCATTGGCACAATCTCGCGAATAGACTTCTATTGTAAGGCCAATATAATTCCATTTATACAACCACAAACGAAAGAAAATCGCGATAAAATCAGAAACGATATACCAACAACTCCACTGTAAAAGAAAAACGTCTTCATCGAAAAATCGATAATTTCGACAAGTGTCTTTCGACAAAACTCCTCAAAGTGGCGTTTCACTCGAAAATTCGTTTCCCTGATGGAATATTTAGCTGCAACTCAAACTGTTGTAGAAACAGTTTATATACCTGTATCACTTATGTAACAGTATCACTGACAAAAGCTGTCTGTTAGATTTGGCTAAATTATGTATCGTGTGTGCTTCTTATGTGGTCAAGTAAGATTATACATTAATTATCTGCAATTATGCATGACAGCCATATCAACTTTTTTCGAATTTTTTTTCGCAACACAATGCAGCACCTCGAGTTGAACCATTCCGGTAATTTGCGGCGGGGAATGAAAAAAATGGTTAATTTGGCGTATGTCTGCAGGGGCGTCGTTGAAATATTCACGGTCTGAGAAAACTAAGTGACAAGGGTAGCGATATCAATGGCGTTGGGGCGCAATTTAAAGGGTTCCCCCGACCACTTCAAGTGGTAAGACATTGTTGACCGAACTGGTATATCCGATGCAGCTTAAGTGGTATAACTTCAAGTGACAGTGTTTAGCATTTCTCAGTTTTGCGCATGAAAATCAATATTATTATATGTTAAACGTTGAAAATCATTTGGGAATGACTAGTTCGCTTTAAACAATAGACTTGTATAGGTTATGATTTAATTGTTAATAACACCAGGGAAAGGAAACATTTTTTTACTTACAAAATCGACTGAAAACTAAAGGAATATTAGAGGATATATTACAGTTTTCGTGCATATCCCTAGTAGAAATTTCATTGGTCATGCTTCATCTGATGGTTGGGTCCCTCATGGGCTTTTGTGGGGCAAGCCCAAGTCATAACCAACTGCAGTCCATATAGGGCCTATATGGGTGCGGGTTCAACTCCCGTTGCAGGCCGCATAAAATTTTTTTTTTCATTGGGCGGGCCCCGTTAGGCCCCAGCTCGTAGCCCATATAAAATATCTTGTACCCCATGTGGCACAAGGGTGGCATGCCAATTTTGGCATTTCCTGAGCAAGGCGATACAGCCTTGTCAGGAGGGGCCAACAACATTCCAAGTTTATCCCCATGTAGGGCCGAACGTGGAATGGGGCATGCCCGCATGGGTCCCAATTTCAGCCCATATTCAATTTCTACTAGGGATAACGCAGATGGAATTTAAATTAATTATATTCATGTTATGTAATTTTTTTATTATTCGACTGATCCATTTAGTTGATTTAATGAATTTTTGCGATTCGTTCACATCTAGCAAATATAGCAAATTTTCGTATAGATAGTGTAACAAGTTCAGAGTAACATGTTAGAGTAGATTATTGAAAATTAATCGAATATACTTTACATCATGAATTTACCTTTAATTAAGAACAAAGCATAGGAAATCTTGTCATATTTCATAAAAACATTATAGATCTATATTCCAACTTATATCATTAACAATAACAACAGTTTACGTAGAAACAGTCAATACGAACAAAATGCTCGTAAAATGGTATACATAACATTTCTTTCGTTTGCAATTTGAATTCGTAATATTGAATATTGGAATTTCAATTTCAATATTAACATTTCAATACATAACATTTAATTTCGAATATCGGTCATTGTAATGTTTACATGAATAGAGTGAATTATTATTTACAACCGATATTGCTTTCCAAAATGTTTCTAAAATTGCAGTCTTAAAACAATCGATTTACAGTAACAGAAATATTCGTACAGTAAATCGACTTTCCGATTATTATTAGGAATTTCCATTTATGATAATAGTGTAAACATCTAACTCAAGATATTCTTGCAAAAAGAATATCAACATATCTTATTTGAAGATAACAACATATGAGAATAATTAAAATATGTTATTGTTGTATGAATGTATTATTACACCAAACTTTTGTATGTAAGTTAAACTCAATTTCTTTTCATCGTAGCATCCTAAACTGAAAACTAAAGAAACTCTCGTACCTTTTTATAACCAAGATCTAAATTAACCATTGTGTACAGAAATGACGAGTATTTGGGTAAACTTTTCAGTTTAAGAGAAAGACATCAAAGACTCCAAAAGACACAAGGTTTCAGAAAGTTGAAGAATTCGCGTTCGGCAGAACTTGTTAAAATCATGCTAAATATACAATCAAATTATTGTAAATGTAAATATTCTTTTAATTGAAGGATTGAAGGACATTTACATTAAAATGAATTTATTTTCGAGGCAAATATTGATTATTTATGCCTTCAAATTCATATTTTGCACGCAAGTAGAAATCGTATTAAATTAAACGAATTTATTGTTAGATGCCAAAACTGTAAATGTATTCCGAATATTTGCCTGAGTGTGTAATTCCGTTTTCTTATTCCTCATAGTTTACTCTACTATAAAAACATACAAATAATCGCGTTTTAATTAACGCATAAAATCTTTTATTACGGTCAACAAATTAAAAAACACGAAGATAAAAGAGAGCCGTTACCTCGTCGCTCGTCAAGAATACATCAAACGCTGTCTAAGCGTCTAACCGAAGACACCCACTCAACCTCTACCCACATCTCTTCAAACCCTTCAGCTTCTCCGACAAGCCTACCATTTGCTATCAGATTCGAAACGTAGCCAATATACACCGGACCAACACTATCGACTGCCTCACCTCTTGAACGGGTTAAAAGTAATGGTTCATAGAAATCGGGTTATTGTAAGTGGAAAATCCGATCAAATATTGCGCGACAAGATTTCGGTTTATGGTCGGCGATTCCGTCCCATGATTGGACCCTGTTTGACAATTTGCTGTCTTGGCTCCTATTGCTGTAGAAAACTAAAATGAAGCGGGAAATGTGTAAATAAATAACCCGGCAGTGTCGAAGCACCGGCCTTCCCTAATTCCTAGCGCTCCACCCACAGTTTACCTCACAACCCCGTTTCGATAAATCACCCAAAAACGAATTAATGTCCCGTTCGAGCTTACGAGCGATCAAATTATGCACATATTTAGTCGGCGCTAACGGTGCCATTGAAACGCCGCTTAATGGCCTGTTCATCGAATCAAAAATCGGCGTCTTAGTCGGCATATGCCAGCGCCTACAAAACGGCGCAAAATGGCAACATGCCTTCGGCGTCTGCCCTAAGCCTCAACGTATTTTGTCATTCAGCTTTACCAAGATGAAAGAGATACCGGCGGAATACCAAAGAGTTTACATGCGTCTTGAGCCCCGAGCAGCCACACACTATCTTCGATCAACCATGAGGAATCTAGCTGAAATTACGCTCGCTCGGGTCCGCGTTCCGGCAAATCAGTCGCGGGATTTGTAGCGTTCGGCCGATTTGCCGGGCGTCGAAACAACAAATCAATTTGCGATGAAAGGTAAAAAAAGCCGGGAGGAAGGAAATGGAATATAAAAATGCCGACGACGAAAAAACGGCAAATGTTTAATGAAAGTGGCGATTCGCTGCGGCAGCGGGAATTTCGATTTATTTACGGACAGATAAGCAAATCGAGTGTTGGCGCGTGGGAAAAAAGTAGCGTTTAATGTTCAATTTCAAATTCCAAATCGGACTAATTTCGGCTGATTTGGTTACGGCTTTTGGCGCGGCACTCGTTGGCCTTCCGTGCACGTTTCGCGAAACACTTCGTTATGCATTTTTCAATGCGGCTGCAGCGTCGCGCGATTTGCAACGATGACGCGAACCCAAGTAAAAATATAACTAATTATTGATGACTTAATTAAGGTTCCGACATGGCTGTATTATGTACTTATTTAAACAAAGGCATGTTCCTTGCCAGGTTTGTCTATATGAGTGTAGCACTCTATATAAGCGTAATATAAGTGTAAATTATATTATTTTCATGCATTAATGAATATTATGCGGATACATGTAAATATTTAAGTATTATAGTTCGGATATCTAGGTATAGCGTTATGTTGTACTTATTACTATGTGAAGACAATTCTAAAATTGTATGAGCTTTATAGATTTTACATAAGAATACAGATTTTACACTATACAACGAATACAAAAAAATGTTTTTCTTTATCTCTCCAAATATAACATTACTACAGTTTTCCCATTGCTACATATATTCCCATTTACATATGTTAGTAAGGATTATATTTTGAATGTTCATATTACTGATACTATTTATTCCCCGGCGAAGCCGGGTATTTTTAGTTAGTACTAAATAATATAAATATTTTGAATTGATCTGTCAATAAATCAGCAATTACTTTCAACGGCTATTGTTCCAATAGAAAATTAAACCTATTTGACTATTTGTAATGTAAGAAAAACTACCTGGTCTTCCATTGAATTCATATAAATGAACAATTAAGCAAGCAGTTCCGAGAACAAAGAAGAAATTATTGACGTCAAAGCTCCGTGGCAAGACGGCAATCCGGAGGCAAGGGTTTGATTCTTGATACCAACAGAGCTGTTTTTCACGAGTAAAAACATGTAATCATAATAAAATGAAGGAAATTTAATTTAAAATGAAAGTTCATGAATTACAAGTTACAATTGATCAGAGTTTTATTTTATTTACAATTGAACAGATTAGATTCATTGGCTAACGCCTTGACGTACAGAGCGTTACATCACCAACCTCAGTAAACAAATTTGTCTAATTATGATCATTAGCTGATCATCCATAAAATGAGACCATCTTTGATCAAGATCTGTTCATTTTTTATTATAAACTGATCGTGATTAGATTGCGTTTTGGTTTCATTCCAACGAGATTAAAGCACGCTCAGTTCATGATCAGAACTTGATAAAAGCGGTTTCATTTTTAACCCTCTAATGTCGAAGCTCCGGCCCCCTCCACTCGGCCGATTTTTCGACATTTCGCGCTCAGGCAAGTTATTGCACACGATGTACCGTTTTTGGCTCGTAAATGTAATACCGCACTGACTTACATACGAAAACACCCAAAAAGCCGCCGTTTTACACACACAACTTACCAAATTTAAACTAGTGTGCATACCCCCACTCACACGTATACGCTTTCGAGCGCTTCCGACCATAGAGGGTTAACATGATCAATTATTGATTTGACAAAATGGTTTTATTCGGAAGCTAGCGTCTGACAAGTTTTCTCTATTAGGCGCTAGTTAGAAACGAAAAAAAAATAGTTTAACTGACAGCGCATTACAAAAAACAAAGTTGAATTCTTATTTGGGGGATGCCGCGCCGCGCGATTTGCAACGGTGACGCGGAATTTCGCAGAAGTTGAAAAGATGGACCGGCGCGATTTCCGGTTAGTCGAAGCGCGATCTCGCGGCACCTTAATTCGTTCATCTATTTCGCGCCGATCTTTCTTTTTCGTCGAGGCCGTTCGTTTCCACGTTATTACTTTCTTTCCCTCGATGCTACATTCTCACCGCGCTTTTTCTTTCATTCTTTATCTGCTCAGCGTACTGAAAAATCAGACCACCTGTCTTAGACAGAAATGTCTTGCGGCCGACATCGTCACCACTCAACTTCTCATCCGTACCATAGAACTGACTTTTCTAAATTTCATATCTCGTCGTGGTCGTGGCGAAATCGCGTTTCGTAACCTACGTTAACGCGTACATTAACGGCACAATTAATCTCGCAATTCTCCTGCTGGAAAATGTTACTTTTTTTCGTTTTTTCTTATTATCGATGAAACCATGTTTTATGTACATCAGAAATACTACAAATGAGGAATGGGTTCATAGCAAAAAACTGTTTTCATTTAATACACGTCTCTGAAGGAAACATTGTAAAATTGCGATTCATTTAACGTAAACATTTCAGAAAAATTAATGAGCGAAATCTACCCTAGTAGAAATTAATTCCGAGCTGCAGCGGGTCATTTCAGCCCCCATCGCGGATGCTGGATCAGGGCCAGATCAATCATGTATCGCATGTTTCGGCCGGGCCCCGAATTCGGGCCGGGAAACCCGACCGGGCCCCGGAATGGACATCCGATCAGGCCCAGGAATGGAAATTCAACCGGGCCCGGGACTGGAAACCATACCGGGCCTGCGAATGTAGAGCTTACCGGGCCCCGGAATAGAGTACCGGCCAGTACTCTATTCCGGGGCCCAACGGGGTTTCCACATTGGAG
>JABFPB010005299.1:0-13524 GCA_022817645.1 Ceratoteleas bidentatus
ATCTACGTTGAATCCTCGTTCGAATATTCATCCACGTATATTCCACGTGGATTCCACGTTTCATGTCTATTAGGGTTTTTTGGTTATTTATTAACAACTATTAATAATAGTTTTTTGGTTATTTATTAAATGATTATTTTATTGTCGGTTTTGGTTCAAATGATTATTGAAAATGTCCAGTTTGACTGACGTTTCACCTCTATTAGAACGCTAAATTCGTATCTCTTTATGTTCTAATAGGAAAGTTGGTTTTCCGGCATTTCAACGCACTGACACGCACTCTCGTATCACACTTTTCCCGCGCATATGATTATGTCGCGCGTCCGCGGTACCGAAGCCTCTAATGACACCGACGGTTATTTCGTCGGGGATAAAATTGCCGGCTATGGTGGGCATATACATCAGAGCTCCGAGCGATTTCGCGTCTATTCATATTGTGTTTATGATACTAACACATAGTTATAATACCTCGGCAAACTAAAACTAATTTGAATAATGTCGCTTTCACGATTGCATGATTATTCTGTCTTCTTCGGGACTGTTCTTATGAATAGGTACAGCCGTTGTCGTCGCGTTACGCAAAATATTTCAGCTTTGTGTGATATCCAACACTTTGACAAGAGCCAAATTTGTATTTGAGACTACGTCCTAATTAACGTCCTGCGTTGATTTTTTAATGCAGAATTTTTCTTGGAAATGTTCAATAAATAGAGTTATATAAACAAAACTTATTTTGGAATATTTATATTTATATATATTACAACCATTTTTCACCGATTTTGAAAATCGGTGAAAAATGGTTGTATTTGTGTAAAAATATATTTTTTTGGAAAAGGAATATTTGTAATAATAATACCTTTTCTCAGCTTCAACAAGTTTTACTAATCATTACCAGAATGATGTAGTCAGTAGTAAAAGGTTAATAGTAAAACATGATTGAGATGAGAGTGGTGGTATTTCCAAAGATATTTTTCCAGTATCCGAAAATCAATTGAAATCAATCAATGTTGGTTTCAGTTGCCAAAAGACAATATACAGTTTGAATATAAACGAGTAAGTTGTATCAAATTGTAATTAATAGCGACCAATGAGAAGTAAGTATTATTCCAAAAATTAATTTTAGCAATTGTTTTAAATTGCAAATAAAAATGGCGGCAAATTCAATTGTATCTAATTAAAAGTCTTTACTTCGATTCAGCCACCATTTTGATTTACAATTTAATACAATTACTTACAATTAATTGTTTAGAAAAATACTCATTTTTCATTGGTCAATTATACACATTTTGATACAATTTACATATTTGTATTCACATTGCAGTCTCCATCTGTAATTGGAACTTATTGATTTGAATTGATTCTCTATTGAATTGTAATGTTCAGGATAATTGTATAGAAACTTTTTCAGAGTATATTAAATTAAATTTGAGTACATTTCAGTGTATCAAATAAAAAAACTTATCCGGATGGGACACCTTTTCCAAAAAAAAAAGAAAATCTGTCCAAACAGCCAAACTCATCGAACATTCCGCGATCGACAGTGCGAAAAGGGCACTCGAGTTACCAATTAAAAACCGTTTTCACCGGCCCTGAAAACAACTCATCGATCCCGCCGCCGTAACCATTCAAAATCTCTTCCGGGATCCTGAAAACGGCTGGCGCATCGCGATGTCTTAACCGGGCAGAGGGAGCCGGCCCGCACCCCGCGCTCCCCGCGCCAATAACCCCCTGAAAGCCCCGTCGACTTCGGGAAATCAACAAAACGCGGGTCTGCGCGGCATTCGTCGAATTTAATTCGGCGGATCGCGGAAGTAACACAATGCGCGACGTAGCAGCAAGTTCAAAAAGCGGCACAAGAGCGCCGGCCAATTTTACAAGCCATCGAACAGAATATCCCCGAAGACCCGTCTTCCAAGTTCGGCGAAAAGTCCGCGAATTGACGTCGGGGAAGAATCGCCCCCCCCTCCCCGTACCAATCCGTGATTGACTGGCGGTATCGTCATCGCTGTAATTTGGCGACTCAATTTTGCCTTGGAGGTACTTCCCCCACCCCTCCGCGCCTTGCACACAGATGCGCATTCACACACGGAGAGAAAAGTTGTCTTAATTATTACTGTATTACATAGCATTCCGAGGAAGAATTTTAATTTTAATAATTTAATAATTTTCTCTTATTTTCAGTTCAAATTACTACATTTTTACAGTAAACGAAAATTTTATTTCTTAAAAAAAAACATTTTCCACGCTGAGTCTCGAACCCGCGATCTTGAGGTTTACAGCCGGCGACTCTCACCTCACCAGTTTTTACTAGGAATTTATCACAATTTACTACAAAATATAGTAGTTTCTACTGTTTTGGAAGCTTCGTCCTCGAATTACTATAAAACAGCACTTTTTGATGCAATTTTCCCTCCGTGAACACCGTCCAGAAAGCCAGATGTCGCTGCCTTCATCCGTTTTCATCTTGCCCGGTTGTGCACGTCATTTCGCAGCCTCTCGACGTCGTGCCTTCGGATACGACTTGGCTGATGCTCCGACGTACACATACATGTACAAACACACACAAACACAAGTATATGTATACACATGTGTGTGTATTGGCACATATATGAGTGTTCGCCGGGGGGTGGAAACGGGCGATTCTCGCGTCTATCCATCGGCTTGTATCGGGCGCGCACATCCGACCATATTGTGCGCCTCTGACGGAGGCGCGGCTAATTAAACTGACGCGGCGAATACGGCCTTTGCATCGCACGTCGAGTCGTCGTCCGCGCGTTTGTTTCGGACGTTTCCAAAGCGCCGTCCAGACGACGGCGGCTCGATAGTTTTTGCCGGGTGATTGTGCCGTCGACGGTGGCGCGCGACTTGATCCGCCGGCCGCGAATTTCGAGCCGCGGACCGGCGATGGTAAGGCGGAAAGTGGGCGGGCGCGACGGCTTTTGTGTAACCGCTCGTGACGTTCGACAACGCGCCGTTTTTCAGGGCGGGAATTAGCTGGCGGGGAGGGGATGGGGGGAGGGCACTTTTTGGTCGCCGCGAGAGGGGGGATGCATTTTGTCGAATAGGGTGTAAAAAGGTAGTGTAATTTTGAAGCATATTTACTTGCTGCGAGTAAATGTGGTCGAATTTAAAAGGGGAACTTTGAAATTGAGTTATATTTAATTTAAAATTAGGGCATGTTTACTTGAATTTTAAAGGGAAACTTCAAAATTATATGGTGTGTAGGGTTTATAGGTTAGAATGCCATATAGATGAACTGTAAATTAAAGTTGTATATATTTTATTTCAACTTAAACGAATTTATTATATATTTATTTACTCCGACTCTATATTTTTATAATGTAGCATTTAAATAAAAAAATCCCTAATAGGACCTCATTTTTGTTGTGAATCATTAAAGTATAAAGCCACTGATTAATGTTAATTTCTTGACAAAACGTATTTTGATGAAGAGATGGAAAAGCAAGTTTTATTTTATATATGTATACGATGGTGAAGGTTTTCATATATCGATTTCTGTCATTCCTAACAGGTAAAATAGAAGGGGAGGATCTCTTTTGGGATATTTTTGTTAGAAACATGAAAAGTGTCTGAGGGCTGTGTGATGTTTTTGAGGGAAAAGATAGTAGGGGAGGAAATGGTAAAGTTGATGCAAGAAAAATATTTGCCTTTTTCCGAAAACTTAGGGCTTTGAAACATTACGTTCGAGAAAATTTTAATGCAAAATAAATTCGAGCTATTGAGGTTTCAATTTAACTATATTTCATAACTTTAGGTTGAGAATTCCTCGTTGGCATCCTTTCTTACAAAATCACTCTAATACAAGTTTTTCACAACCATTACAAAACTTACGAACTTAACTAACAAAAAAACCCGATCAAAAACTTACTGCAAAATAAATCGTCGCGACAAATAACTGACTATCCCTCCAACCCTAAATCGGCGAAAAAATGAAACTAAAAATCAAATAAGCCGAAAAATAAACAGTCAAAGGTCCAATTCATTTGGCGCGATCGTCGCGAAATTGCATAAAAAATCCGCGCCGCTTTTCCATTCAATTATTTCCCATTAAGACCCCAGCTCGAGTAAGATAAATCGACGTATCAGCCCACCGGCGCAACGGACGAAACAAAAGGAAAAAGCCGGCTAAACGCAAAGCACCGAAACAAAAAGCAATCGAGCGGTAAAATAGGAAGTGTTTGTCCGTGCGACAAGTTTCGGCGGGTTTTTAACCGCGGCATAACGAGAAACACGGAGACGCTTTAGCGGGCCGATCGATCGCTTTAAAGAACGCCACTTAGCCATCCGGCGTGCGAAAGAAGTGGCCACGGTTTATTGAAAAATCGAGCCCATTAGTCGGGCCGCGGGTCCGGCCGTCAAACTTTCTTCCCGCCTTTTGTTCATTCTCACGCTAAACTCGCGCGTAAATAATGTTGCCGGCGTCGCGCCGCCTCTTATTGCGAATCACCGCGCCGCCAGACTTCGTATCCGTTCGATCGACTGGGCCGGTCCGAGGCGCCAAGTCGATTTTCTAATTGCCTTTTCCCCGTCCCAACCCGTGACGTTTCAACTCGAATGAGTTTTCCTCGCAAGTGCTTTTTCACCCCTTTTTGCCTCGTTTTTTCGTCTTCCCCGTCAAAAAAGTCACCGTAAACAACTGCGAAAAATTGTCGAGGCTCTCCCGATGAATTTCGAAATGTAATTCGAAATCAGTCTTTATTATGTAAATTATGAAGTCGAATGAAGTCGATTGAGCGGAATCAGATTATAAAAATTCAGTGCAAGTCTTAGAGTTAAAGAATAGAGATTTTTCGATGTTTGTACTTTGTATCGATCGGTATTCCAGATTAAGGATTCGATAGTTAGAATGCATATTTATAACCTAAAACTGATATCTTTGGCAATAAAAAGTTAGGTTTAAGTGTCCATCGACACTCTTATAAGTAATAGATTCATTGTAAGAAACCTATTTTCTAAACAGCGATACTTCTTATAAAAAGACTTCCGCTAATGTAAAGAATATTGCTGAAGAAGAAAAGCTGGTTCAAATGAAAGATTTTTTATATTAAACACGGATGGAAATAGTGTTACCGAACTAATAAGTATTCTTATTATGAGTATATTCATTTTAAGTCAATTTTATTCCAATAATAAACGGATTTCTTCTGGTCGAAAATTTGAGTGGAATCCACTTATTATTAGTATATTCCTCTCATGATAACCGGATATTATTAAGAATGCCCTTAGAAATTTAATTCTAAGTCCTAAACAGTTTCTAAGTCCTAAACAATTTCTAAGTCCTAAACAAGTTCAAACGATTTAGCTTTGGAATTAAATGCAAATGAAAGGATTTGACTTTTCTCTTTTAATTGATCTTCTTCCGGATAGACAAATTACTCTATATACCTTAAATTGATATATTTTACAACAAATTCAAACAAATAAAACCGTTCATTCTTTTCTCGACTCGTAAATGGGTCTCTCTGGTTTTGTGGCGCTAACTCGTGCAACAAACTAAGTGTCCGTCAGGTGGCTAGAAAAAGTGGTGGCGTATAAGAATCCGAGATGCACGTATGAATAGACCCGAGTGTGGCCGAGAGGGGGGTGGGGGCGGGTCGCGGGGTATTCGGGTCAGATGCGCATATCGATAGCAGCCGGGCTCTAAAACTGTGCTAAATTTGCATTATTGAGACGATAATTCGCTAACTCCACGGCAAACATTTCGGCGCGTCTGATATCGCGTTTGATAGCGTCACTTTATAATGCGCGGTGTTATTTTCGTTGCAACATCCGATTAACTGATTCCACGACGGGATGTCGAAGATAAATTATTTTGCCTAAAATCACGCGGCGCGCCATTTTTCGACGCGAACGCCGAGTCCTAATCACCTGTTTTTGCCGCGCGCCGCAACTTTGCGTTATCCGAAATCGGCGGCTGTTTGAAACGCGAGATTTGTTAACACGTAGTTCGCTTCGGGAAGCTCGGTTACCGTCATTACAGTCCGGTTGCATCTTGATAACGTTGCAATATTCCAAGTCGAAACTTCGTAATGCAAAAAGCTGCAATGGCGCAATTAGTGCATTGGATTTTTTTATTTAACGTTCAAATTCAAATTTGTCATTAAATTAAAAAAAATTAGGCAATCCAAAAGAAAGTGTTTTTAAAATACATTCTATAAACTTAAACTCTAACTGTTATAAATAAAAACAATAAATAATAATGAATATAAGAATAAAAAATAAAAGAATGAAAATCTTTCTGCTCAAATATCAGACTCAATGAATTTTATTGTACTTACTGAAATATTAAATTTAACTAACAATTAAATTGGTTAAATAAAAGTTACCTTTTCATAATGACTTTTCTATTAAAACAAACCATTTCTAACATCACGAAGAATTTATTAACAAATTTTACTTTCAAAAAAGATGTAGTTTTTTTATACCAAAGAAATCTTTTCTCTTATAATTAAATTACGAATAAACCGTGTCATTAGAAGAAATAAAGATAGAGGTTTGGATTTTGTTTCGCCAATTGCTTCGCGTTCCTTTTTTGCGTCATAATAGATTTGGAGCGCAGCGACCGCACCGGTCCGGCCGGTGGTGGAGCATTATGCCGGTGTGCGGCCCAACACCGGTAGCGGCCACTCGGACTACAGCGCCGCTACCGGTGTAACACGCCGAATGAGCGAGCGAACAGCCTTTGTAATGGCGAGTCCGTGCTTGTAACGAGTTTCCAATAATGGCTCAGCTGTGTCGCCGCCGTGGTCGTCGTAGTCTTGTCCCGACTTTGCCCCAAAAACGACTTCTAATTCTTTTGTTCCCCGGACCCCCTCCCCCCTCCCCCTGTCCCCCGGACCCCCCGGGTCAGCTTGTTTTCGTTTGTCCATTTCGCGTCGAGTTCGTGACACTTCTCGGCGATGTTGTTTTCTGAATAAAGATTTTTTGGAATTAAGTTTTAGGGAATTTTTTAAATTTTAAAAAGTGAAAAACGTGCATTCAAATAAGTGTATATGCACTTAAAATAAGTGAATATTGAGTTATTAAGAAGAGTATATATAAATATTTTTAAGTGCTCGACTTTTCAGTTCGAGTAAGTGAATATTCACTTTTTGAAATTTAGAGAGAATATTATATAGAAGTTGGAAGTAGGGAGATTTAAATGAGAGTACTTTAAGATGTTAAGGATTAAAAATTAGACTTTTGAGATTTCAGGCATTAACGATTTCGAATTGTTTGAGGGAAAGTTTAAATGGAAAAAGTAAAATTATTTATAATGTTCGAGATCGAAATGAATTATGTCGGTGAATAGTTACTTTATTGACTTCAATATTACATTTTATGCTTGAAAAAATCATTTGCAAGCCGGTAAAGGGACAGAAAGGAAATGGAATTTCGTTTTGACATAAATAACAGAAAATCAACCTAAAATCAGAGGTTTTCAACTACATTTTGCAAAAACGTCTCTTTTATAAAAAAATTATTGTCTTTTGACCAAAAATTGATTTATTTGAAATAGAACATCGGGTCCAATTTTTTTTCAAACTCATTTCTATAAAATCGCACGAATAAATTGAATAGAGATACGTATCTTATAAACAATTCAAATCCACCATGGTTCATCCAAATGGTCGTAAAAATGGGTTTTTAAATTAACTTTCCCGCACATTTTCCCTACCGCTTCTCACATGCAACTGCTGCCTAAGCGATATACGCGATTTGTTTATTTTTAAAGTTTGCAGAATACAGTTTGAATTAAATAATCCGACGCGCCGAGTGAATTTAGCGCGGATTAGTCTATGCAAGCGAGCGCCTCGTTGTATGAAAAACACATTTAACGGACAGCTCGCGAACTGACATTCATTGGTTGACTGGAGAGCAAGTAAATAATGGAGGATGTTGAATTGTTAAGATATTTTTCGGGCTTTATTATTAACTCGCGCGAAAAGCAAACGGACATACACGCAGTTCGATTACAATTGTTACTATTCGCGATTGTCCAATCCGATCAAAGCCGACCGACCGATCAAATCCACCGTTCAATAATAATTGTGCAATAATAAGCCTCGGCATATTATAATTAAACGTGCAACGCAATTAGCGGGCAACTTTTTACGCTATTATTATTCAGCTGCCATTTTTTTCTTACACTTTCATTCATATTGAAAATAGTTCAGTCGATAATTTTGCATCGATTTTTCTCGTTTGCGCATGTCCGTTCGAACGGTTTTCATAAAAAACTGGAAGCAATGAAAAAAGTTGATGGGAAAAATGATTTACACAACAACAATCGTCGCTCGGCGCTTTCATGGAGAGCTTTCACTTTGCTCCAGCAACCTATTTAGCATCAGCGAACAAACGAACCGATGATTTATCAATTTCGCAACGTATTCGGGAAAAAGTTTCGCCAAGAAGACGTCGCTTCAATTCGTTAAGAACGACGCGTGTACATTCGTCTTCGAATCTGGAATAAAATGTTCAGAAAAAGTATGGAGCGCGGTAGTTTTAGTCATGTTTAATAGAGGTCGCGATTAAAGATATGGAGAAACAAACGAAAAGGGAAGAAGGGAGGAAAACGTGGAAAAGCGGTGGGAACAAGTGAAACGCGCGACTCGCAATGACGAACAATAAAAATACATTTTACATCGGACGTGCTCGAAGTCACGCTGAATGCCGCCGGGACTATTCCGTTTTTAGTCTACGACTTATTGTCCGCGTCCTCTATTTTTGCTAGGCATAGTTGATCTAATATTATTTTGCAACCTGGTGAGCGAGTTACGAATGTGTGTCATGTGTGCCATAATGCAAGCACGGTTCTACATTTCCTCGAATAAATGGAATTGTAATCCTTAATCCTTTTCTCATTGTTTAATTTGTTGGATTAAGAATCAAAAAAGTTATTTAGCGAATAACAGTCGAGATGTAACAACTATCATTAAATAAAAAGAATTAGTAATACTAATTTCAAGAATCATTTTGATGGTTCGAAATGATACTTTGAAGAAAAAGTTTACTGTTCAGATTGGCAATTAAGAAGTCTAATCTTCGAAAATTTAAATGGAAAAACTTTTTCACTGCCTGTTTGAAGAATAGACTTTTTCAGGGTGTCCAGCGACCGGGAAAAGTTGGAAAACCTGGAAATAGTCTGGAATTCTAAAAGATGCCTGAAAAAACTAGAAATGGTTGGGAATTTTATGGCGGTCAGGGAAATAACCTGGAATTTCATGCTGAAGCGGGGAATTTGAGAAAAACGTGTTTAAAGTTAAAATTAAAATAATATTAATTTTTTTTACACATTATTTTCATATAAATAATTTATCAGAATCATAAACATCTATTAATGAATTTTGTTTTTTCTGAATTCTTTATTGACTTCTAAAATATAAAAAGAAGTTTAATTTATTTCTTATTGCCTTTGTAATGTTATTTCAACATAAATCGAGAATTTTTCAATGTAAAAGACGAAATTGACTATTTTCATATGAATTGCATGGGATATTACAACAAAAAATTAACTTGCAAGAATAAAATATTATGACCTGGAAAACATGAAAATAGCCTGGAATTTTGGACAAGAATTTTGCTGAATTGCTTTTTCTTCTGAATCATCGATTTATAGGTTAAATAGAAGTATTCAACTACCAAATCTACCTTACCTTTAACTGAAAATGTACTCAACCCACGATTTTTCTAACTCTCCTAAAATCGACCGACTCAAAAAATCACTCCTTCAACTCCAACAAATTGAATCCGAAAACGAATCAATAACCTTCTCCCAAATTGCAAACCAATCATTCATCAATCGTCTTCTTGGCATCTTCGAAAATTCCTCTAAACCCCATCGCCGTAATCACGATTCCGCCCGAAACCGCCGAATTTGCACCCTTCCCCTCCCAATCCAGCCCGTGAATCACTCTCCGACAAGCGGCCATCGGCGCAGATCAAAACACCCTTTAGACAGTCGCACGCCTCATTTTCCCTCAGCTTTGCGATTCTTCCGCGCGACAGCCCCCGGCATTCGGTCACAATAACATTCGCTAAGTGTGTCAGGTCATGCGCGCCGGTCAAATCAATCCGATGACCGTTTCATTGCCACTGGCGATCGTTTTTCGCGACGCAGTGCACGCACGTATGTGCGGCTTGGCAGTCGCCTTAAAACGAACGTAATTAGTGCGTACGATACGCCGGCCAGAACGTAGAGGCCGGCACGGTCGTAATATGCATCCCAACCAGTCCTTGAGTTATTGCCTAATCAATAATCTATATGTGGGGTGCCTACCAACAGTGCCGTAGGGCGAGCTACGTATCCGTGTGACCACAGCGAGCCTTGGGTAAACTCTGGCATTGAACATTGCAGCTGGGGCATTGCGGTCGCGATTTTTGTTGCGCCATTTTTTACCAAATTTTGGTGCATTTTTGGAAGCTTCGAGGTCCTAACTAAGAGGGTATCTTAGTTAGGACTTCGGGGAATAGTTCGAATGTCGGTGGTGGAAGAGGTGGTAGGCATTTGCTTGGACAAATTGTGGGGTTAGGGGATTTCGTTGCATACGGAGGTGTTGGGAAAGGACAGTAAAAAATTCCATTGGGATTTGTTCTAATCGTATTCATGTGGCTTTGACAGTCCTTTTGTAGGGGATTTGTATAGGGTCCTTCACGTCCATATGGAATTGCATAATCACTTTGTTTCTGTAGTTTCGTCAAATATGTAACAAAACTAACAAAACTAACGAAACTAACGAAACTAACAAAACTAACAAAACTAACGAAACTAACAAAACTAACGAAACTAACGAAATTAACAAAACTAACGAAACTAACGAAACTAACGAAACTAACAAAACTAACGAAACTAACAAAACTAACGAAACTAACGAAACTAACAAAACTAACGAAACTAACAAAACTAACGAAATTAACAAAACTAACAAAACTAACAAAACTAACGAAACTAACAAAACTAACGAAACTAACGAAACTAACAAAACTAGCAAAACTAACGAAACTAACAAAACTAACGAAACTAACGAAATTAACAAAACTAACGAAACTAACGAAACTCGGTTCGGTGGAATTAATTTCGAGGCGCAGCACTCGTAAAGGCGATAGTTTTCGCAGGTGTCGCCGATGTTTTGCGATGGTTAGTGTACCGGAGTATATTCGAGAAATACCGTAGCGTAATTCGATACCAAGTAAGACGGAATTCAACAAATTCGAATCGCGCGATACCGAGTTCGAGGCGAACTTGGGTGTACCGTTTCTCGGGGTATCGCTTCTTGGGAACAGGTCGAACATTCAATCGGGAATCATAATTTTTTCCAATTATTACTTTCGATTTTTTCGACCACGCAACCGTCGGAAATGTGACTCGGGATTGCCGGTGAAAAATGTCTGCCGCGAAATCAGCAGTAAGGAAGTCGTTGCCTGAGTCCAATTAATTTAACTTCCAAATCACCGAGGGAACCGGTTGCATCTCCTGCAATCGCGGCATTCTGCTCGTGCCAAAACTGCCTATAAATTACCGGCACGTGAAAAAAGTGGCGGACTTTGGGATCGGGCGTTCTGCCGCAAAATGTTGGACATTGCTGACAAAGTTCACGTACAGTTCCAGCCAGGCGACGTCGCCGAAAAACTTGAACTTCGGTGCATGCAAATTTTTGATAAGCCAATACAAATCAACCGCCGGGAGAAACAATAAACATTAGGAGATTGAAATTCCAACGGTGTCGTGGTGAAATGAATTTCAAGCAAAAGGCACGCACCGGGCAAAAATCCGGAATCAAATTTCGCCGGTGGAAAGTCGACGAACCAATATTTTCAAATAGCCGAGGAGGCGTTTCTTGTCGACCGCAATGTACCATTGTATTTCGTACAGGGGTACTTTTAATGACAGAAAAGCAATTGAGTCAATAGTGAGAATGGATTAAATCAACGTTGATTCAACGTTCCCGAAATCCTTGAAACAACTTTGTTGATTCAACCTTGGATCAATGTTGACTCAACATTGATCCAAGTTATTTCAACGTTTTCTGAAAACGTTGACTCAACCATTCCCAACCTGGATATTGGTAAGTTGACTCAACGTTGAATCACTGATCCAGAAACGTTGAACGAATGTTATTTCAAAGATTTCGGGAATCTTGAATCAGGAATGTTAGTTGAATCAACGTTGATTCAACTAACGTGCTCCCTTAGGGACAATAAGGTGGGAACGAGTTTTGTTTATTTAACAATTCTCATTTTAATTTCATGATCAAGTGTTGATGAAGATTGAGTCATTGAAGCCTGGCGATGTTAAGTCACTGTTGACAAAGATTTATTGAATGATGTTCCTTGATGTTCAGCTCCTTGGAAAGTTGTAAGTTGTTGAATCAAAGTTGATGAAGTTCGTATCCTTAAGTCAATGTTGATAATAACTGATTTATTATTTCTCGGTGTGCAAGAAATGTCATTGAAAATTCTAAGTCAACACCGATTGTTGATACAATGTTGATGAAGTCGGTTTAATGTTGTTCCTGAAACTAAACATTAAATCAATTTAATCATATGGGTGTAGGTGAAAAATGATTTATTGTCAGATCTCGATGTTGAGAAATTGTCGTTGGAAGTTCTAAATCAATCTTATTGAATCAAAGCTGATGAAGTTGGTTTCGTATTTCTTAAGTCGATGTTGATGAATATTGATGTATTATAATGTCATTCAGAAGTTATAATACATCAATTGTTGATTCAGTGTTGATGAAGTCGGAATAATGCTGTTCAATGAACTAAAAATTGAATCAATGTAATCAGATGTTGATGAAAATTGATTCACTACCTATCTCGATGTTGAAGAAATATGGTTGACAGTTCTAAGTATTGACTTAGAACTGTCAATCAACAATCGATGTTGTTGATTGACTCAACAACATCGATTGTTGAGTCAATGGTGATGAAGTCGGTTTATCGTTTTCATTAAACTAAAAATTGAATCAACGTAATCAGGTGATGATGAAAGTTGATTCACTATCATATCTCGATGTTGAAGAAATATGGTTGAAAGTTGCAAATCAACACCGATTATTGAGTCAATGTTGAAGTTAGTTTAATGTTGATCATCCATTTAAACGATGAATACAGTTGATGACTAAAGTTGATGGTGGTTTAACTCGTCGATACACATTAAACCACCACCGATGTTGACAAAAACAAAAATTCAAACGTACAAATTCTTACTCAATAACTACCTACGTTCCAATCATCATCGACGCAACACTCCCGCACACAATCTAGTAACAGAAACATTCTTGCAGGATCCACCTGACTTCACCTTCCTCTAAGGGAACGCAGAGTTGAATCAACGTTGAATCAACGTTGATTCAATCGAATCAATGTTGAATCAACGTTGATTCAATCGAATCAATGTTGAATCAACGTTGATTCAATCGAATCAATGTTGAATCAACGTTGATCCAACTGATGTATTTCCTTAGGGTTCGCTATTCAAATTTCACCCTTAGACATCCACGTCCACCGCTCCATACACAG
>JABFPB010005300.1:0-13522 GCA_022817645.1 Ceratoteleas bidentatus
TGCCGGCCTGCGCACTGGTTCTTAGAAAACCTCAGCAGGGAGGGTTCCTTGAAAACCCTTTGTAGACTGTTTGTATAAAAAGCATTCTTTCAAATTAAAAGTAAAATACTTTCAGGTGCGACACCTGTGGTGTAGGTTTCAACAGACGAGACGGTTTGCGTTTGCACATGCGCGTGCACGAAAAAACCGACAGTCGAGGTTTAAAGGAGTGTTCCTGCCAAGTGTGCGGGGAAAAGTTTCCGAACCATTCAATGCTAGTAATACATAGGAACCGAGTGCACAAAGACGGCCGGCATTACACTTGCAGAATTTGCAACCGTTCGATGATATCGGCCAGGTCGCTGGACTGGCATTTGACCCACATTCACAATGAAGCCTCAACTCGGATGAAGGAAGAGGGAGCCAGCGGCTCGTCCGAGTCGAAACGGGTGTCCTGTTACCACTGCAATAAGACGTTCAAAACTGAAATGATTTTACGGACTCATGTGAAAAACACGCACACGCAAAAGGACCCGGTGAAATGTTCGGATTGCGATCAGACATTCACATCTGAAGTACGTTTAAGACACCACATGATGGTGGAACATAATCGTTTGGAAGGCACGTTGCAGTGTCCTCACTGTCCCAAACGATTTGTAAATCAGTTAAGGTTCGTTGGTTTAGATCGAATTTCTACATTCATTCAATTTAACAATTTCTCTATTCTCTATTTTATACAAAGATTTGAAAATGTTCTATATTCAATAATATTATCCTATACAGTCAATAAAATATAATTAAAATATAGTATAATACCATTTTTGCGACACTCCGAAACAAAATAACTGATATTTTCTTACACGACTACCATTGATAGAAAAACTCTGTAATATTCTAATTGGGCGATTGCCTGTACCGAAATAAAATATTATATTATTACTATAATACAAATTAATAATTTCTAATTATTTCCTGAATTTCAGATTAAAAACCCACATGATATCTCATTCGGAGGAACGACCGTACTCGTGTCAGATCTGCGGTTTTAACTTGAAAACCAAAATTCAATTGATCAAACATCAGCAGAACAGGCACAGTGACGAGCGACCTCTGCAGTGCAAATACTGCACCTGGCGCTGTAAGCAAGTGAGCGCGCTCGTGTGCCACGAGAGGACGCACACGAACGAGCGGCCTTATGCGTGCAGCGTGTGCACGCAGCGCTTCAAGTACCTCGGCGACAAGAACAAGCACGAGAGGCGACACGAGAGTCTGGGTGGCACCGGGTTCAAACGGAACAACAAATTCGGCCACAAGCGATTTAAGATGGAACGAGACGGCGAAACGTCCGCGTCGGAGCAGGACGAGATCATGGGGCAACCTATGAGCGAAGTTCTGGCTTCGTCCGAATTGGACGAGTCGCAGTATGAGGAGGCGACGGTCAAATTCGAAACACAAGAGCTGGAATATGAGGCTTACGGCGAAGAGGTACGGAAACTGTTTTGGTTTCGATATTCATGGTTGGGACTTGACAGTTGGATACTGTTAGCAGTTGATGTTATGGTATATGTGGTATCTGTGTTGAGTGTGAAACAAAATATGTTTCATGGAAGATGTAAATCAGGGTTTTAAACAGTAATTTAATTGATGATTTTTTTATTTGAATGGTTTAGATAGTTGATAATTGAAATGATTTATTGTGCATATTATGGATTAACCAAAAAGGTGTGGAGAATTGTTACAAAGAAGCAGTAGTGGCATATATAAAAATGTTTGGTTGTTAATAAGTTAAAAAAATGTTATAAAATTAAAAAAAAACTAATTTTCATGATATTTTACTTGAAAATTGATAAACATAAAATCGTAAAGCCAATTTATGTAGACAAAAACATTGTTACACTATTTGTGCCTCTAGAGTGATTCATTCTGAAGACTTACATGCCATTATTTTAGTTATAATTTACTTATAAAAAAGTTATAATGGTTCTTGACCATTAAGTTCATTTGCGATATTAATCGAATTCCTTTAAATTTATCGAAATTGACCAAATATTCAAACTAATCATTTCGTTAGTTTTAATAAAAAATAAGTGTGTACATCTGCTCTCGCAAGCTTAAAATTTGAGAAAACTCCAATTTCCCAATCTTTCCAAATAAATGTCTTTTTACAAATACTTGCAATTTAATTTAAGAAAAAACCAAAAAACATTTTTAATTAGTTTATAATAAATTATTATTTACCTGTGCAGAATTATTAAGTTGCAAAGATCCCCACCCCAAAAAACACGATTTCTGTATATTGTAATTCCCACCAGAAACTTGCAGCAAATTTCACTAAATTTGTAGCATGTCGATTTTTCTCGCAAATGAGCATAATGATCAAGAACTATTCAATTACAACTAAAAAAAGGTATGTAAGGCTTCCTCTGGGGGCTTAAATAGTGAAACAATATTATTTGTCTAAATAACTTGGTTTTACGATTTGTAGTTAAAATATCACGAAAATTAAGAATTTTTTAAAAGTTTTTTTGCCAGTAACAACCATTCGTATTTATATATTTCACTTCTAGTTTATATGTAATTCTGCTCCGCGCATTTGTGGTTATTCATAGTTAATTTCATGTTTTCAGACAAAAAATCGCCTTGCAAGCAAAAGAATGCTTTTAGATTTCTTATACGAATTTTCCTGAACTATTCTGTATTTGAAATCGAATACAAATATTCAGAAAGTTATGCAGAACAAAGAGTCAAATTTTGTTACATAGTGAAATATGAGGTTATGTTACCAATTTCACATTACTATATTTTATTAACTCGTTAACTAAATTTGTCCACTGTAGTGGACAAAAAAATCAAATTAAAATTTAGTTAATGCAAGAAAAAGCAAAAAAAATTATTTATTTATGCAAAATTACCTTTACATTACTTTGGAATTGTAAAATACATTTTGCTTATTCTTTTCTACGATAATTGTAAACAACCAGTTACTTTCGCAAAAGTATTGCAAAATTTGAAACCGTATAAAAACTTACTCATACATCTTATATATGGGTATTTTTCACATTTCCGTTGAAAAAACTAAATTAGCTATCAAATTAAAAAAATACTGAGTCAACGGATTAACTTTATGACTGTTGTGTCTCGAAATACCGATACAACCGACGCCAAAGTCAATTTGCGATTTCCTCAATAGATTAGCGACGGAGTTCTGCCATATGTGGGCCGAAGCTTAAAGTCCCTAAACGAGTGCATGAAATCTGAGCGCCCGCTGATAACCACGAAACGACTTTCGCGATCGTGGTCAGCCGGACTTGCCAAGTAAAGTTATAAAATAAACATTTCGTTAAAAGGAATTTTTTCCTCGAACAAAAATCCTTGGTCGAGACATGGGTTGTCACTAAGCCATGTGACCAGCCCTGTGGGCTAAAGTTGAAGGATCCTTGAGCGAAGCTCAGTGTCCTTTATAATTCTTACCCTCAGCCAAAGTACTGTGAGCAATTTTAAGTAAGCCTTGTGCAGGTTTCGCGTATCTTTAGTATAACTTCTGTGCGAGTTCCACCCTAATCCCTGTCAAGGGCTTCGTATGGCCAACATACTTCGTATGGCCTTATATTAATTGAACAAAAAGAGTTTTATTTTGCGTAAAATTGTGGAAATATATAAATTTCCATAGAAGCTGGTATAATATTGCCTCAGTATGACTCGTATATCAAGGTTAAAAATTCTTGATAATCATAGTAATTATACTTTGAGTAATTATAGTAAAATTTTTATTGTAGTGGAATTTCCATTAAACTTTAAATAATGAAGCATGACTGTATCAAGTATAAAGACGGAAGAACAGTTTTGAGAAACATAATTTAGATAATGATAATCAAACAAATTTTTTTTCTACGTATTTTAATATAACCCTTACTTAGTTAGTTTTCTTATAGAACTCTTGTAGAAATCAAAACTCGGAAAATCTCTGAAAAACTCTGACAGTCCCAATTCTGAAAGTTTTTTCAGAGATTTTCTGAGCTACTTTCAGAGATTTTTAGATATTTATTTCTACTAGGGAAAATATCAAATGGAGAGGCATGAAAACGGGATTCAGTAAAATTCCGGTATAGTTTATATGTTAGTTAATACTGATAATATATAGTATTATTAGTATTAAAGACAAATTATAATTAACAAAACAATTCAAATTCTAAAGTACACAAACAACATACGCTCTACTCAGAAATTACCATATTTTATCTGTTTTTATTCTATAAAAATTGTATTTTAGCTTGATTTAATCAATGAAAAATATGTTTTGTTTTAACCCATTTTTAAGTCATTTGATTTAAATCACTTGATTTGAATAGTAAACCCCTAACCCTTAATCCTGCCACTTTGTAATTGTCTTAAAACTTCTGCTCCCCAATTGTCAAGTCCCAAATCGTTTTAATTTATGCCATTAACCATAATCTATGCGCTGGCTATGGTTCAAGTAAGTAATATTTGCATGCCAACTGACTCACGCAAAACTTGAACACTGAATTAACCAATCATTCACGCTTATACTTCAACATAGGTCGCTGAAAGCATGGAAGTCGCAAACTTCCAAACCATAACCGTATTGGAACAAGTAGACGATCCGTCCGTGCAATCCGACACTGACGGGCTTGCGCGATCCGATATAACGAACTTGTCGAATTGTTTGTTCGTTCAGGATTTCGAAGAGACCTCACAGGATGCGTCCGAAGCCCAGGAGGTGATTATGAACATGGACGAGGACGGTCACATATACACAGAGGAGATCACCGCAGATAATATCGAATCCACCACCTCCTCCGAGATCATAACCGGCGATCTGATGACCAATCAGCTCGTCGTGCTCGATCAGCAGGATGAGAACGGCAAGCTCCAAATCATCCCGGTAACGCTGTCCTTACCTGACTTGACCGACGCGAACGCCGAGGTCAACCTCGCGACTGCCTCGATAATGTATAATAATTAATGAAGGCGGACGCATTACGCGGCGAGTTTTCGCGGGGCTCTGGCGGAGCAGTTTCGTCGATTTTATATGCTTCAATTTCTAAAAGGCAGCGACAAAAATCACGAGAAAACAATGTAGCATATTTTATTGAGTTACGAAACATAGAAGTATGCTGCGGCGCTATTGTACCCGGGCGAACGGTTCCGATGACTTCAAAAGTAATTAATTTATATTAAATTATTTGCTTGAACTGGGCGAACGATTTGTTTGTTTTAATTCATGTTTATTTCGGTACAGTTAGTATTGATCCTTTGACAGTGTAGTTATATCTTATTTCACCCGAGTTACTGTTAACGAATACAGTACCTGATTTTACAGCGCTTTCGTATAAGTAACATTTGTTTTGAGATAGTTACAATTATGTTTATTTTACAGAAAACTTATATAACAGAAATATACGATGATTTCGATGTAAAATGTCAAATGTACATTGAGGTCCTGTTTGCACTCATTTGATATAATTAGTTAATATTCCTCAACTTGTATGTATTCATTATTGTTTATGCTTCCACCATGGATGTTACAAACCCAACAAAATATAGTAATGACATGCTAACGATGTAAGGGAGTAACCTTACAGGAGTTGCGAAACTACTTACAAACTGAATTGTTTTTCTCACTATTTTATAAAGGTCTGATAGAGAAATTAACCCAGATGGTCAAGTCACCAATAACTATTTGCAGTAAATTCCTAACATAGTTCTAAACTGTGTTAGAAATTAGAACTGCTCTGGTCGGTTATACAGTAGATTTAATTATTTTAAATTTAAAAACAGTAAAGAAATGGTAACCGTGAAAATTGAAAATGCGAAAATGTGGGAAGTTGCACTCGTAAATTCTATAGTTTCATTTCTCTCGTCCTAAAAAAAGAACGACATTAAAAGCTTAAGAGTAATGTTGGGAGGATTATTGGTTTCAAGGAGGAGAACTTTGCTAGATTTGAATTTATGTTAGGTGCACCAGACGTCTCATGATGGTGAAATACGGAAATCATAAATATACATTTAAGACTTCTGTACTCTGAAGTGAACACTCAGGAACAAGAAGAAATGGTCCGAAATTTCGGACATAAGGTGAATGTCCCAATTACTTTAGCAGACGAAATATTGTAATCAGTGGCTGTTTTGTTTCTCGGTATTTCGTATTAAAATGTTTTCATTTTGTTAGATAGAAATGACTGAACAAATGAAATTACTAACAAGGTAACGGTCTGATGACACCGATATGCTCGGGAGCAAATCGAACGTATATGCTTATACACTCGATTTTTATGTTTTATGAAGAGATCCAAAGCCGTTCCCGTGCCAAATTTGTTATTGAAAATTTATAACCATTTAAAGTTGTATAAAGGACTGAAAAATGCGTTATTTTGCCGAATTAAGAAACATTCTTTTTTCTTCGTCCTAAATACAATTTGAATAATAGAAAAACGTTCTCCGATTTCTCAGACCCATGTCTGCAGAAGGTTCAAATTGTACATGTAGTTTGGATGGGAAAATTATCTTTCAGTATATTTTATTTTATTATGTTTTTTGTGTTTACTCTAAAATTATGTTTAAATATTAGTCTTAAAGCTTTCAAAATAAGATTTAATAAAAACCTATGATTCCCAAGTTGAACTTCGAAACTTCGGAATTTAATATCTTGATTTTGGCACGACAGAGGAAGCTGAAACTCTGCTAAATTATGCTTAGACTGAGAAAAAAGTGCTGGACATAGAACTCCACTGTGTCGAGTTGTATGAACTCCGCGGACTGGAGATCACATTACACCAAACTGGTGGACTGAGCGCCCCAAACTGGAAATTGGAGAAGCGACGTTGCCAAAAGAGATCTGTCACGATTTGCGAGTTCGTAACCTCGCATTTATCGCGTGTGCTGTGCAGTGATGTGTTATTGTTGCTCCTAAAGAACAACAACAACAAGAACACATCACTGCACAGCACATGCGATAAATGTGACGTTACGAACTCGCAAATCGTGACAGGTCTCGTCTAGCAACATCGCTTCTCCAATTTCCAGTTGGGGGCGCTCACTTTGGTGCAATGTGAACTCCGCGGAATTCGTACAACTCCACACAGTAGAGTTCTACGTCCACCACTTTTTTCTCAGTGTACAAAGGTAACAAATACCCCTTTTAAAATTTGTATATGGAAATTCCATAAAGAATTTTCATATGGAACTTTCATATGGAAAATATTTTCTCTCAACGCAAAAAGAAAATATTTAGTAAGCAATCTTTGGAATTCTTTTGCAAAATGGCAGATGAACACAGTGTGAGAAACGATAAAACAAAAAAGTTCTTGTTATATTTCAAACAAAAAAAAATATAGACACTTTTTCGGATATTGAGTAATTGGTCTATGATGACATTCATTAACTATTTTCGTAATCGAGTTTACCACAATAAAACGTATGCGAGTTTACCTGGCATACGTTTTATTGTGGTGATCTGACCTGGTATGTTCCGACAGTGGGAGAGCCCACTTGAATTTTTCAGGTTCCTAGGTGCCTCTTCTGAAGGCTAGATATGCTTCTATCATACTAAATTAAGATTCCCGTAAGCAGATCAGGAGATCTCCCAGGGATACACCGAAATGGATCACCCAGCAGGCTGTTTTGGATGAGCATACTAGTCTCGAAGACGGATCCTCGAATAGATTCACTTCCTGGCGAGTAAAATTGACCGAATACACACTGAAGACTGTAAAGGGGCTCAAAAAAGAATCCGTGAAAAATACAACACTCTCACTATTGTAGGCCTATAATCGAAAAATATGTCATTAGCTACCACCTTTCCTAGCTCGTAGAACAGATTAGGGCAGGTCTTGTATAGTATGCCCAACAACTTTGGGTGACTGAGAATGATTTTGTGCACATTATCAGCGTCTTTATCTTTCCTGACATCAAAGAGAGATGTATGCGGATATGAATTCAGGAACAAGTAGGATGATTAAGGAAAAGGCTATACAATGCTCTTCTATACCTTTTGCGCTCTCAATCTCTCTCTACAGCTATCTCATAGCTGCCGTGTTGGTGCTGACAATCACACTCATTTTACTGATTTTATCGGTCAGCATATTGATAGTGGATGTGATGTCTATGATCAGAGAGCGTATCTCTTTAATGTTACTTTTTACTTGATTCATATTAGTTTGCATGGAGTAGTTATATGCGCTGAATAGACCTGCAGCAGAAACTGGCTTCTAGCTCTAGGGGATCTAATATTTGCCTCTTTGGTCGGTAAATGTGAGTGTCATTAGTCAATTCTGACGCAGAAGATTGGGTCCTGTTCTCATCATTCAAGGGGATCAGTATTTCTCTCAGGTGAGTTATCATAATTCTGAAATGATCTGTTAACAAGCATTTCATCTCATCACAATCATCCTTATTTTTGTGATATTTTATCAAGGAAGAGTGAGAGAGAAAGGAAGATTCTCGTAGTAAAGGCTATAGCTACCACTACATTATCTTCCGCGACCCGGAATTCCTGTACTAGCACGCCTCTCGATCCATAGCAAAAACGACGGAAAATTTGAGGCATCTTGTGAATGACACAGGAATTTCTTTATGAACGACATTAGAATTTTCTTTAATCGACAAGAATACAGTAAATAACAGTATTCATCCTAATTCTTTGCTCTAGGATGTATTCAGGTGGACTAAGTAACGGTCGAAACTAGACGGTTGAAGCTAACTGATGAAGCAAATACTTTCGAAGGTAATCTGAACGTTATCCCCGTCATAATGGAAAAATATATTTCTTTCATAAAGTTTCATAGATTCGTTCCGATTTTTGAACTCTAGCTTGGAGAAAGTAGCAGGGTATTTGAGTGATGATAAGAAAACAATTTTAAAATCTGGATATCCAGATGTTAAGAAGCATAATTTATTAACTCATAAAGGTGTTTTCCCATATGATCATGTCGATAACGTAAGCCTTGGAGGAGACACAGTTGCCACCCCATGGTGCTTTCTACAATAAATTAAATGAATGCGATATTATCGCGGATGAATACGAACATGCAAGGAATGTGTGGAATACGTTCAATTGTCGAACTATTGGCGAGTACTCCGATTGAAACTAACAAAAATAACAATAAATATTTTTTAACCCTTGATGGGATAATATTATTGAACACCCTTCACCTATCGGGTCACCATCTTCGAAGTTGCTCGAATCAGTTCAGCACGAATATACACGCGTTTCTCAGGGAAACGAGAAAAGAAAGAGTGGGGAAAAATTTGGAGTCTGAATGAGCCGAGCCGAATTTTACTCGTTTCAAAGAAGCGAATGACGTAATGTCAAAGAGCCAAAGCGAGACGGACAGATGCTCACTCGAACTCCAATTCTTCTCGAATTCCAACTTTTTTCCTGTCGCTCTCTTTTTTTGGTTAGACTCGTTCTGGGTCTTTGTCGCGACATCACTTACTTTACGACGCTAGCGGTGTGAGGTAAGTACACCGGAACAGGACCCACTCTCTTGTTAAAATAGTCAGAAAAGAATATTTCTTGCCACAATTCTGAGGAGAATTGGTTAGGCATTCGAGGGAGTCTACGAAACATTAGCTCGAAGGGGGTATATCCTGTACTAACATTTTTCACTGAGTTAAGTGGGCGACTAACGGAGCCCAAAAATCCCAATTTCTTTCAGTTGAATCGTAGAATCATAGGAAATTTGCTAAACTGGCATGTTGTCTTTCGATCACGTCGTTAGTTTCCGGGTGATATACGAAGCACAGGTCATGCTTAATTATGAAAATTTTAGCGAATTGTGCATGTAAAGTGCTTACAAAATATTTCCCCTGATCGATCAAGATAGCACGGGGAGTTCCTAATAAACCAAAAACTCCATTTACCAAACCCATTGCGACTTCCATGGCGGAGGCTTCTGGCAATGGTATGAGAATCACACAAATCTTGCTAATGGTCCAAAAATATTTACTGCTAAAACTTCGAAAGCAGTAAATATTTTTGGACCAACAGAGCCCCAAATCTGTTTGGGGCTCTGTTGAAACAACATCGGCATTTTAGTTCGGATTCTAGTAAGTCTTCATTGTTGACATTTCAAGCAGCGTCGAACATAGTCTTTGACATCCAACCTCATTCCTTTCCAAAAGTGGTACGGTTTTATTCGTTCTAAGGTTCTGAATAGCGTTTGGTGCCCGCAAAATACAGCGTCGAGGTGATTTGCAATTAATTTAGGGCGAGCCGAGGGGCGGCACTGTAATTTTTCTCTTGCAAATTTTAACAAAAAATGAGTCTAACGTTTGGCCAATTAATTGGTAAGATGGCCACCTCATCATATCCTAAATTTACTAGCTGGGACACGGTCCTCAACAGTTCGACTATAAATGATGATATCGTCTAGATAGATCAGCATCTTACTTTCAGTTAATCTTGCCAGGGTGGCATTGATTAAGCGCTGAAATGTCGAAAAATTCCTAGCTCCGCTGAGCTGGTCTAATATGTCATTAATGTTTGGCAATCGGTAAGCGTCAGGGATATTTGTCATTGATGGCGCGATAGTCGATGACTAATCGCAACTGTTTGTTCCTCGAGCGTTGGGTTTTTTTGGCACCAACCAAACGGGTGGAGCGTATGGAGAGTTACTATGGCTGATTATATCCTGATCGAGTAGTGCTTGTATTTGTTTTTCTATTTCCCGTTTAAGAACCGGTGAATAACGGTAAATTTTAGTTTTAATTGGTTTATTATTAGTTACTGCGATGGTATGTTCCACTATGCAAGTTCCTGGTAATAGGTCTCCAGGTGAAAGACATCGTGATTTTGACAGATCATTTCTTCTACATGTATTTTCTCGTCCTCATTCAGATGTTCCATTGGTATTATCTATTTCAGTTCCAAAAATCTGCGAGCCTCAATACTGCGGTCCTTGCTTTCCGAAACCGTGACCTTCCGAATGGCGGCGGCTGAATGTGGGATCAGCACGTGATCGGGCACGGGATTTACGGATTTAATTTCATTGAGTTCAACTACGGGGACTTTAAATTTGACCTACTGAATTACAAATATACTAGGAATAAATGGGACTATATACGGAGTCCCATTTATTCCTCGATTTTGGAATTAGGTTTCCATCAATGCTGTGATTGACTAAATCTTCTCATGTGACCAGTTTCCTTGGTGGCATCAATGCACTAATTTTTGTTTTGGAACTCAAAAACGTACTCCCATTTTCTTTGCATGTCAAATATATTTTCTCCCTTTCCTTTGCAGTTTGTAAGCGAACTAGTTCTCCTTCGTAGATGGTGACAAAGTCTCCTTTAATAAAATTCTTTTTTGCAAAAACTGCGCGACCTTTATCCTTGGTTTCCTTGACCATTAGTCCATACGTCAGTCCCTGCAGAATTTTTCATTCCAACTCGTTTTCTCTTTCTTTTGCCTGTTTTCGTTTCTTTGTTCGTTGACTCATTTTGCAAACTGCTTATTTGGTACGCCAGACTCTTGTTGCCGATCGTCTGCCAAAACAATAAAGCTCACGTGTACGAAATTTAAATTAATTGCGTACAAGTATGCCTTATTGTTTTGAACGTTTACTACAGCTTCGCCAATGAACAACGAGATAACCCAGGACAGGAGATGACCTGTTGTTATGGACGCTTTATAAATCAATCGTTTATCGTTCTCTACGCGTACATAAATCAATCGTTTAGCTAACGGTGGTAATGCAATAGTCTCGTACGAGTGAAATGGGATAATTTTTTGTTCGTAACTTGGCCTACGGAAGTCGGTTTGTCTTTCAGTGTTCTGCCGGTCAAAATTATTTCTGTTAGGTTCCGAGTGTCTAAACTCGTTTTTACTTACGCGCCTATTTCCTCTTGACGTATCTAACCCGATCAGTCGTGAACGCACAACATCGCAGTTGCCCGTGGTATGACTGCAAGTGCCATGAATTAGACACTTAGATTTTTTTCTTTCGACCGAAACTGGACGGGACGAATCTTGTATAAAACGCGTGGCACGAATTTCGCGGAGGTCTTGTTCAATACGTCCTGTGGAGATTCCGCTTCGAAGATCTTCGATCACCGAAGACCGCATTCTGACGTCAATTTCTACCTTCAGCCCTTTTATGAATTGTGGCTGTTTCATTAAGCACGTTGCATTTCGCGTTCGCCAACCGCAATTTCATCGTTGTCTTCTAGTGTAGCGAGCGCGACGCTCAGCTTGAATCTCCCTTTTTATTTCGCCGATGTAATATAGCGTATCCCGATGGTTTTGAAAGCGCTTTGCAAAATCTTGAATTAGCGCGAGGATATCATTATATTGTGCTAGGTTTCGTGTTCTAGGTATTGTGATAGTGCGAGTCCCGAAACACGGGCACCCAATAGTAACAAAAATGCACTTTCATC
This sequence comes from Ceratoteleas bidentatus, assembly GCA_022817645.1. Lineage (NCBI taxonomy): Eukaryota > Metazoa > Arthropoda > Insecta > Hymenoptera > Scelionidae > Ceratoteleas > Ceratoteleas bidentatus. Next base: position 12,376 of record JABFPB010005300.1, read on the forward strand.
ACCTCCGCGGATGTGTGCGGAAACTGTTCTGAGCTGTCGACATAATTCATTGACGGATCCGCAGATCCCGACATACGGGGCTCGAGATGCGCTAATTGCATCTCGAGCCTTAATTCGGGCGTTGGCCGTGCGGCGGGCGGTTCATTATTCTCTAGTTCATTCATGATTGGAAGTATGCAAGCATTATAATGAAACAGACTCACGGACTCACCGATCCATAAAAAAATCGCCATCCCACTTCTGACACCACCATTTGGTGTCAGGGTGGGTTCCTTTGGATTGGTAATAATTGAAATTTTCAGAATCGTTATATTAGAAATAACTTACAGATATACGCGAACTGGACTTTCGCGGTCCAGCGATAATGCCGATTACACGTGAGCGAATTGTTTGAGAAATAGGATATGGGCTACTGGGATAACTTGGAGACCCGATGTCGCGATTAACAAAGACTCAGTTTTTCGGTTGTCACGCTGAATGTTCGGGATGTACGACTGGCTCCCGAGTGCTAGGGCGCTGACTATTTTGTAAAGAGAAATCAGCAAAGAAGGGGCACCTTCTGAGCTGATTTTTTTAAATTCGCGTTCTCACGCTGGGCAAAGTGATAATCAAGTGTAAGTTACGCATTTTCGGTGAGAAATCTTCGTTCACGCGCCTGCGAGTTTCTGCTGCTGCATAAATTCGCTCATGGGCCTGCGCGCATAGCATGGCGATAACGGTGGAATCGGGTTTCGGACGAATAAATAATCTGATACCGAATCCCAGCAATTACATACCGACTCCTTCTCCCTCATTCATCCGTCCACAACATCATGTCAATGGGCATGGCCTGTTTTTCAAAATTTTTCGTTTTCTTTAAAAGATAATGCATATATGCAGGGTGAATAATGCTGTTGTGATAAATGGTTTTACCTGTAGGTCATGCAATAAATGAGAGTCGCTTCTCTCAGTCAAGTAGTTGGTTGCGTTTCAAATTTTCGCGGTTACAAGGATGAGTACTACCCTGTTAAAAATGACGTATTAAAACATTTTAAAAGATATTGAAACATATTCCCAATTTGACCTATTATTGGAAAATGTATCATCCTTTACGTATACGTTCTTATTCAGACATATCAACACATCACAGTAAAGATTACGCATTTTT
>JABFPB010005301.1:0-13523 GCA_022817645.1 Ceratoteleas bidentatus
AGTCGTAAATATTTTGGCAACTCTTTCAAAACAGCTTTGTATAGCTGTTGTTCACCGATCCGTCACCAGCAAACCCTTCCCTGGACGACACGCTGAGAATAAACAGACAGCGCAAACATCCGACCGAGTCGCAGCAGATTCAGATTCGTCAAGCACTTAGCGCCAATCATCGATCGTGCCGAAGGAAGCGCCCTCGTGCAAATTCATCGACAACGCCGTCGTTGTGATTCCGTTGAATCATTGCCGGCGTGTAACAGTGTCCGGAAAACTCGGACGGATAATGTAAAATAAATTGCGATGCCATAACGGTACCGCCAAGAACCTAATGTAAATACAGTCGAACTCCTCCACGGTTACGGGCCGGAAAACGGAAGTCGTTCACTTGGCCGCGATTGCGAGGGATCCCACGGCTCCTGTGAGGTGCACCGCGCACGCGCGCGCATGCGCGCACCCTCGCCATGTTTAATTGTCTTCAGTGTAACCTCACATTTGCAACTGCGCCACCTTCAGCGCCAATCGAAGTTAACATTCGTTTATTCTTAAATTCCCTAGTAGAAATTAAAGGTGAAAAGGTCTGACAAATCTTTGACCCAATTTTGAGGGAATTTCAGAGTTTCAAAAAAGGATATTTTCTTTAAACTTTGAAACACTCTTAAAATCTCTTAAAATTGGGACTGACAGAATTTTCAGACATTGCCAGGGGTATTCACAGATTTTCAGAAATTTTATTTTTACAAGTATTTTACAACTATTCCCACAGAAAACAAAGAGCAAGGATAATAACGCGATTTTTTTTATCCGCTGTGTGGCATTAAGGTCATATGGGGATATTAAAAACAGTTATGCTATAACAAAATTTAGATTTATAGTATTTTTCAATAGTTTAATTAGTAGGATGAGTTTAAATTTGTATCGAGGTCGTTAAATTTCTTGATTTTGGACAAATGTAAATCTAAAAACAAATCCGTTTTTAATAGTCTATTTTCAACAAAAGTTTGTTTCTCGTTACTTTACTTACTTCGAAAATGCGAAACAAACTTTTAGCGATAAGATATAACATAAAACATGTATGTTTTACAACATTCTCCTACTGATGAGAAAATTCATTGATCTTATCGCAATTATTAAATTAACTTTTTAACCAAATTAATTAAAGACACATCTTCGAACTTACGTCTGACGAAACACCTTAAGTCTAAAGTTTACTGCAACAAAGTTAAGGACTTTACTTGTGTAAACAACATGGTGTTATAAACATGTATAAAAGGTGAAAAAATGTTGGTCTGGTCGACGAGAACACAAAATATGACCTTTTCCGTATTTTGAGAAATCTGTAATATCGGTAACCACATTTTCGACATTACCTTAATACTTCTACATTGTCAACATTCCACTATCAACAGCAGTGTGGTTAGGCAAAGCAAAATAACCGTTTCATAGCACAAATGAAAATAATCAATATTTTATGTAATAACCGTAACAAATAGATGTAATTGATATGAACTTTTGCCTTTTAATTTAAATCGTCTGGAAATAAAAACAAATATAACTTTTCTAGTGTCACATTATTTATTACTGTTGGTCAGTATAAATATAAATAAATAAGTAAGTGAATAAATAAACCTGTCTACCGCTACCGCTTGGAATGTAAACAACAGTGTTGCCAACCCTGCGGAATGCAGTATGAATCCATCTGAAAGTTTTGCAGCAACAACAAGCAGTGTTACGATTAAAAAACTAAGCATTTTCCCAGCACTTTGAAAGTGTTAACTGTTCCAACTTCAGGAAGAGTTGGAGCAGTTATTTATTTTGTTTGTGCAACGAATGGATACTGAAAGAGGAATTTTCATCGACATCAAATGGTTTTGAAAGTTAGGGGTCTACCCTGACTATAAGGCCTAATCGTACCCGAACAGGATTTGGAATAGGATTATTGACCATACGAATCTGCAGCCAGCTTTTCTGAACTTTCTTTCCATGTCCTATATCCTGATGGTCCCTACGCAGTTGTCCACAGGGTTTTCTATATCAGTCTAATTCGGGGAATTTTTAGCTAGGTCAACAGCTGCTAATAATTCCATCAACAACGATACATTTCCTCTGGTAATAAAGACGTTCCAGAGGAGAGAAGGGATGATGAAATAAGCTTTAATAACAGTTATGCTATTCTCTTCCAATAATCTCGATTTCGCTTTATAGCTACGAAGCATGCTCCGGAATGCCTTGCCTTCCTCCAGGAGCATTAATCTGACGCCCTCTTCTTTCGCACGCAAAAGTCGGCGGTACTGACCTCTAATCGGGCGGTGGAATTAAAGAAAACGATCGGCACGTGGAAGCAAATCAAACAATGCGCCGGGAAAAGCAAGCCAATAAAAGTTTGCGATTCGAGACGGCGATTGATTGGAAGGGAAGCGTCCCAAGTTCGATTGCTTCTAGGCGTTATGTGGGGCAACGTAACGCGGATTGCACTGTCGCGAAACCAATTGTCGTTTGGGATCTCGGCCCGACCTTTGACTGGATTCCTCATTGGGGACGAAGAACGCGTTGTTTTGTCCCTGCCTTTTTGTTTTGCGATACAATGGCAACTCGGTCCCGCCGTAATGAGCCGTTAAGTGACTTTGCAGCTTATCGATTGTGCTGGTCGTAAATCCGGCCGAAATTCGAGTCGTCAAAACTGGGCGTGCCTTGGCGCAAAAACAACCGTAAATCCGCAGGCAAACAAGTCAATCGCGGCCGGGAAGTTGAGCTCCGCCGGCGACGACGATAAGATCGGAAATGTAGAGCCGTACCAGCATAAGCAATTATGCCCGGGAACCTTTCGAACAATAACTGGCTACCTGGGAGCGTTTGCCACAATAAAACCCGGAGCGAACGTGCCGAAACTGGTTGGACGGATTTTCCGGATGGGCAGTGTCAGCCTGTTTACCAGACGAGTGGCGATTGCAACGATAAATATTTATCGCTGAAGGGGTAGGAGGCACTTCCAAGTGGACAGAGTTTGTCGGGTTTGATGGGGACGAGATGGTCGCGAAATTAATTGGGGCTGCAGTGGCAATTTTTTATCGTCACCGGTGTTATTAACTGGTGACAGGAGTTCGGCTCCGTAAGAGAGAAAAATAAAGTATGTTTTCGCCGAGTCGATGTGTTTACATCGACCGATTTGGGTAGTTCAGTGGTAAGTTGTTTACTGCAAAATTAGTGGGTATGGTGAAAGAATTTAAAGCAGGAAGTGTGATGATGGATGAAGATAGACTGAGGGGTTTGTTAGGATAACTTTTTAAATGTTAACAGTGCTTTTAGGTGGAATATTTATGTATGAAATTTGAATGTTATAAATTGCAATAAATCTTGCATTAATGATTATGAGATTGATTAATACGGAATTATTGACATTCATTAATTTAATATGATTTGTAACCAATAACACATGTTAAAATTAATAATGTGATTATCTTTGTAAAGATAATCACATTATTAAATTATTTATTATGAATAGAATGTACGTGATCATTGCGTGGTAATTTATTTATTTATAAAAAGTTAAAGCTGCAGTTGTAAAGATATTTCAATGCACAGAGAGAGATAATAAAATCAATAACGGTTTCTACCAAAGTGAGCAAGGTTTAAGACATAACCTAGTTGAAAAATTCCATTAGAGACAATTAGGTACACATAAAAAACACTGGCAATACTACATAGAAACCATTAGAACATATTTCCGACATGGAACTACAATTGTATACAAATACAATTTATATGCAATTCCGTACAGGCATCAAGCACCCTATTCAAATCATATAAACTCTAAGAAAGGCCCTTTAACAGTAATGCGTTCCCTTTAACATTAAAACGGATTTCACATTAACATATCTCCAAAAGGATTCCGTTTACTGCAAAAGAGAAAATTTGTTGCATAAACGATATCGTTTTGCAGTAAACTGACATCCTTTGTTGGATAAATTAATCGTCGAAAGATAAAAATCTCAATCAATCTCAATAGAAATTTCATCATAACTTCAATTGAAAATCATAAAATCATCAAATCCACAAATTTCTCAAAAAAATGGTCTACTCAGTTCGTAATTAAAATTAACCTTCTACTCCAAGAATCAGACACCACAATTTCACTTCTTAAAGCATTCAGTAAATTACATCTCCCATTTTCATTTATCCGAGAAGCCCCAAACCCAATCCAAGAACCGAAAACAAAAAAAAACCCAGACCAAGACAAACAAACCCAACCGAATCTACCCCAATAAACCATCTACTTTGCTCTAATCCTGGAATCAGCCCAGCCATTTGTTCGGGCAATTACCACTCGAGACTGCAACACGGTTTAAGTTCCAAAGACGGACTATTATGTGTTTAATTATTATTTATTTATTTATTGTTAAACACATCGGACAAAACCTATTACAGCGTTATATGTACATATGAGTTGTTGAGTGGTGCTAATATAATTAAATTCATGACCAATTAATTGAATGATTGCGTTGCCGAAAATATTGTTATCGGTTGAAAATAAGTCTTGGATCAGATGAAGTCGTATTCATATAAACCAGGAACTTTAAAATCTCTAATCAGGACTATATATGTTAAAAAACTTATCGAATAACAACTCATATACATTTATAGCCGAATTGGATGGAAAATCAACATCAATGTTCAAATCAGATCCAGTTTAATCAGCTCCCTCTTGTTTGCTAAAACTGATGACATTTGAAAATACAAATTTTTGTCACAGCAGCCAAAACACCACCTTTTATGTTGGTGTCAATAAATTATCAAATAAATAAGATGGCCTCTTATTTTCCCCAAATAATTTCCCCAGACTTTTCCAGGTAATACAAAGACATTTTCCATAATTCCCTCACTCTTTACTAAAAAAAATTTTGAATTCCTTTAATGACATTTTATCAACAATACAGTACAAGTTTTCATATACACTTTTTTAATTTCTCTCGAAATGATCTTCCTGAAAAATGTTCCTTTTCAACCAAACCAAATACCCTGACGTTTCTCTGACTGTTCACTGACTAAAATTCCCCGACTCCCAGCTTTTCCAGAAAATCACCACCCTGAATTTGCCGAATCTGAATTGCGAAAAACAGCAGGTTCTCTGCAGGAAGCTGAAGCCTGGAACGGGATACGCTGTGTCGGCGCGGCGCGCGTTTGGGCGAACGCGCGAGTAAATGGATACGCGGGCGAAAGTGTGAATGGCGCGGCGGCGGGGTGAGCCGGGACCCGAGAGCGTGAGGGGTTGGATCGCGGCTCCGGCGAGGATGGCTGGTGGAAGCGACGGGTGACGTCGTTCCGAGCTGGAATAGGGAAGGGAAATCGCAACGGGGATCAATACTTTGCCACGCCTCGCGCTGCTGCCGAACCCGCTGCCGCGGAACTTGACTTTTCCGACTGCCATTGACTCGTCGCGCTGTCAAACACGACGCCGACATCCTATCTACCTCCCCCTGCCCCACCCCTGCTGTATCGTCCCATTTTTCACCTTTCCCCGAGGAAGCTGTGAAACCAAGCACGACTGGTTAACGAACGGTCATTCCGAGAGAGGGCGTTCGGATATGCGAGAAAGCTGGATCCCAGTTTCCGTTGTAGTCTGCCAAGAAGTTGTGATTTTATTTATTTATTTATTTGTGGTGCACATACAGAAAAGATGTCAGCCTGTTATTCTGTTATATCAAGATACAGAGATAGACAAAGATGGTTTCTGTCTTAAAGCCAAGTCGAAAGTCTGCTGAAAACCGTGGTTTTCTCCACAAAACCTTACATTCTAGATTCAGAGAATTGTTGATTGTAAATCTTTATTGTTAGAAGAATGTAAAAAACTTGCTACTATTCAGTCAGAGTTCAGGAAACCTGCAATGTCGATAACAGCGGTTTCAGCATAGCCTTAAGATATTCTACCCAGTGAAAAATTCCATTAGAAACAATTAGATATATATAAAAAACACTGGCAAAACCAGATAGAAACCATTAGGGATCTACAATTATATACAAATAAAATTTAAATGTAATTCCATATGGGCATCAAGCACCCTATACAAATCATGTACAACATTTGTAAAATATTGTCAAAACCGCATAGATACAATTAGAACAAGACTTAATGGAATTATCAACTGGGTATCCTTCAATCCAAGATACTAGAGTTGTTTCCCGTTACCAGAAGACCCAGACAACGTTGGTCAAACACGCAACCTAACCAATGTGAGGCCCTATTCCACCTCGATCAATATTTTCGGAACAAGCAAAGTCAACTCCGTTTTCGAGCCGCTGTTCGCGATTGAAATGTCATTGAACCAATTTTATCGCGGGCTGCGAGAGGCCGGACCGGTCGATGGCTATTGATTGGCACTAGTGTCCTTTTTAAGGAGATCCAGTCGAAACACTGGATCTCCTTAAACACCCAATCCAGATTATACCCTCACTTTCCGCGAAAAAACACTTTACATCGGAGAAAAGCTTCCCCCACTTGCGTTTGTTTACATTGGAATGACAGTTTGTTGATGGCAGGAGTGACTGCTGGATTACGTAACAGTGTCGGGTTAAGGGGCTAAGATGTTGCTGCGCGAGGCGTCGTTGAAAAGCCGCATCCGATGCGGTGTTTTGCAATGCCGGCAACGCTTGGTATGCCGCGGTTGTTGTACTTCTAGGTACAAGCTGTACACAAGCCAACACAGTCGTGGGAACGACGTTTATTTTCCCTTCAATTGCAAATCGACTCCAACCTGATCTTGTAACTATTGCTCATAGATTCTTCGGCAATATGGTTTCCTTTAAATCGATTACTACTTTAAATGTTAAACCAAACTATGAATGTAATTTAGATAACTGGGCTTGTAAATGTAATTTAGATGAAAAAAATGAGTTGAAAAGTCTGATATACATCCTGTATCCCTGGTATACCAGGGATACACATCCGAGTGATGACATTCCAGTGACATGTGTGCTGAATTTGAAATAGGTGGAAAAATCAATGGTGCTGTTAATCGAGCTGGTTGAATGTTTGGGGTTCATGATACCTCCATAGAACATGATGTATATTATACATAACATATATTACTTAGACCTTTATACATAAAATAGATATATACATATAATGTACAAATATATGTAAAACTGATATTCTATCACCAGGCTGAAAATAAAATTGCAGCTGATGGAAAGAATAGCGAGCGAATTGGCTGCGATATGCAAATGTGCGGACACTATTGACGAATAACACAATGCGGGGATTGGGGCGAGAGATCGCATAGGGGGGGGGGGGGGCAAAGTGGGGACGTCGGTGTCGGTCATTCGGATAACCTGTCATTGAGCGTTTCGGCGAGCGGAAAGTGGAGGAAAAGAGGCGCCAGGCGGGCGATCGCGGTTACCTTGTGGACAGGGGCGTGTTACGCCTCGAGCGCCATGGCACGCCACGCGAACGCAACGGCGACGACTCGTTCGACGTCCAGTAAACACACAAAACGTCAACTTTATTACTAAAACATGATCGGAAACTCCGCATCGATAGATCGAACTCACTCGACCACGTTAATGACGTCACTGAACGTCACGACGGCTAGCGAGGCGAACTCACTGGCGCAAGAGGTGTGACGATTCCGCGACGGGAACGCCTCTAGCGGCCGGCACCCGTAGCAGGCAATCGAAGTCGCTGAGGGCCCGGCGATTACGGATCCGCCTTTAGATTGGGGTGATGTTTAATGAGGCAAATTCACTGTTAGAAATATCCTTTGGGAATAAAATGAAGAGTTTCGGCAAAACAGGAATCGTTTTGTGAGGAAAGAAATGTGTTAGATCCAAAACGAGGGTCGACTCAGTTCAAGTCTAGTAACAGTAGGATTTTATAATATTACTTTAATACTTAAAAAATTATAAATTTTCTAAAATTATTTTAATAAATCGCAGTGACAGGTAATCAAAGATTTTTCAACCAGTCAGTTGAAAAAACATCATTGCCATAGCTGGGGATCCAGCCTTCTGTGTCATCGGGGGTTCAAGTCCCAGCTATGGTTTTTTAACAGGGGTGTCATCTTTAACAGAGAATTTCATACTTTTTCAGACAGTGTCAACGTTTTTAAGAGAGTTTTCCTGAGAATTACGGACTCATAATTTAAGTCTGAAATTCTCTGAAAAAGTTTGCAGAAGTCTGAAATGGACATATGTTTTCAGACTTTTTCAGACATTTTCAAACATTTACAGACTTTACGAATCTCGGGTCGGCGCATATCCGAAAAAATCTGAAAACTTCTGAATATGTCTGAAACGGTGTTAAAATGGGGACCTTTCAGACTTTTTTCAGACTTTTTCTCACTGTTTCAGACTTCTTTAGATATTTTCCGACTTTTTATTTCTATAAGGGTTATACGTAAAGTATAAATTATTTCACCGAAAGCTGATTGTAGCGAAAGTCTGTAATAAGAGGAGAGTGTAAAAAACACGCAAATGTATTGTTTAACTCATAATTGGGTCTAATATTAGACCCGTTTACTGAATAAATTGTTTTATTCAAAATGATTTTATTGGAATTACCATAATATAATAACGTAAAATAATTTCGTACAATGATAATGTAAGGTACTCTTTCTCATAAAGTATTCACTTTCTAACTTAATAGGCTTTTATCCATTTTGGTTCATAGAATGGAATAATTTAACGTTCATGTCGTTTAAACGTAAATTAATCACCATTTATTCAACTGAATGTCCAACTACCGCCCTCTACATTAGACAATATGAACTAGAGATAACCATGAAATCTTCTTTGCCAGCAGTCGAGTTCCAAAATACAAAGATGGCATAACGGTCAGATATTGAAAATACGAAAAAATCGTATTTTGATATCCACGATTATATTTCTAATTCTAAATGTTAATTATTGATAATTACCGATGAAACGAAAATGTCTACAGAGTTCAGATAAACACAAACATGCAACAATTAGATGACAATGGTGAGAGATTTAGCTCGCCGACTGACCTAACCTAACATTCTACATGTTTGCACCGAACGCGTTTTCTCGGTTATTCTGAAGATCGCATATACGAAAATGGCTTCGACAACGACGGTTCACACGAAATTTGGCAAAATTTGTCGGGTTTGTTTAAAGCAACGCGATGATATGGTTAATTTATTCGACACTATCTGCGAAGACAACAGAACGTTCAACATTGCCGAGAAAATAGTGTCTTTAGCTCAAGTTGAGGTAAGCGCGATTCTTCACGGACACGTTCAAATGTGCTTTACAGCCGTTACTGCCCATTTCTCACAACGATGGAATCGTTTTAACGTTACCATTCGGTTGCGTTTAATTTGTATCGATGTTTTGAAATGAAGCAAAGCAAAAACAAAAAAAGGACAGATGCATTCCAATCCAGAAGTTATTGGAATGCAAGTTTATATGCCACATTATGTTATAGTATATGTAATAAATCCTCATTTACATAACCTCAAATTTAACTTTTGAAGTAAACATTGGATTTATGCAACTTTTAATGAAAGAACACTGACAGTAGTAAAATCAATCTTAATAAAATTGTCATTGTTAAAACTTATGGTACAATTTAATTTTTTCAATATTCTATTTATCTATTTTTGATTTTGATATTTTCGAAAAACAGAATCAGATTACACATGATAACTCGTTATAATTTTTGTTAACAGTAATTCATTATATTTATGGTTTGTTGATAATGTCTAGGTTCTAGCAGAAGATGATCTACCCAATTACATATGTCAATCATGTGAAAAACAAGTTCACAATTTTTACGAATTCCAAGCATTGATATTAGAGTCAGACCAGACTTTGCGGACTTGTTTGGATTCTCTGGAGACAAATACACAATATAAAATTGAGAAGCTGGCACTCAATCAACCTGAAGATGTTGATTATGAATTTATTGAAATTCCAGTAGAGCAATCTGAAAATGATGAAATAAAGATGGATATTCTGTGGGTACCAACGTTTACCAATTCAAAGGTTTGTAGTTGAATTATTTTTATTCTACTTTGATACTAAAAATGAACTAATTATGTATAATTAATAATGGGAAAATATAAGACTAAATGTTGTTTAAACATTTAATTCTCCTTTAATTTTCATTATTTAAATAACAATGAAAATTAAAATGAAAAGTGACATATGGAGACCAAATATGCAAACGAGATAAATAACAATATTCCAAATTATTGATAAATCAGTAATTTGGAATATTGTTATTTCACAGTAACAAATTAACGGAGTTTGAGGCTACAGTGTGAGTGTAAGAGTAAGGGAGTGAAAATTCACACTGTAATTTTACTCCGATTAACTTTTGACACCGTTAAAGAGTGGACCTGCTGGAACTCCATATTGAGTGAATATTTAACTCCCATGACACACCCATTTAACTCCGGAGTTTTTACTGTGTTATCTCCTTTGCATACTTGGTATCCGTATATATCTGAAACATTCAATGTCATAATGTAGTTCACCTTTTAGAGAACGTTTATCAAGAAAATGTTTTGATGAAAATCAATTCATGAAACATACTATATTTAGTTAGGTTTATGAATTCCAATATATATGGGGCATTCCACATCACAGCGACCCAAAAAAACTATCATGTTTTTTAAAATTCTTGAAACTTTGGAATATTGTAGCCCTATTAGATAGAGCAATTGAGGCATCATAACTTTTTTTTAATTCGACTAGTTTCGATATATACCGAATTTTGTGTTTCGTCGAAATAAAAAAGGGTCTTTTTAATAAAATTACATCTCCTACAATACTGATTGTACAAGCAAATGTTCCTAGGCAAACACGATGGAAAAAGATTGAACTTTCGAGAAAAAAATGTTGCAAAAAATATCCGCCATTTTTTTATGTTCCCCTACTATTTTTATAATTAAAACAAAATTTTAATGATGTATGCCATTTTTAATTTTTTTGAAAATTGGCTCAAATCAATTCTGAAGTTTGTAGATTATGTGTTTCAAATGCCTTGATGTGCCAGCCATTGGTTCATGAGATATTAATATTTTTGTAACTCAGCGCACGCCAGGTACATCTCGGCCGCGTTGTGGGAGGGTAATGGAATCGAATATTAACATGTATATTATTCTTAAAGTACAATTTTTAGATTTTTATACTAACCTAGGTATGGTAACGTTGTCTGGTAAGGTATGGAAAAACATGTAAAAAGTGAATATTAAGAAATAACAAAACCAATATGATGGTTATATATGAAAAAATAACTATTTATCCCTTAAAATTATTAATGCCAATTTAAGGGGGTTTTCTGGTCTAGAGGTCCGATTTTTACCTCATTTTCAATATTTTTTTTTGGGGGGGGGGTGAAATCAAACAATAAGTAAAACAATGCTAATACCCTTTTATTCTTCTATGTTTCCTCTATATAAAAAAATTTTTATCGTCCAAAAATGTTCAACCGTCAATGAAAAAAATGGCGCTGAAGAACGTCAGGCGCGCTGTGCACCGGTAGGCGAGCGCACCTGGTTCAGGTAACTGGGAGGTCTTAAAAAAAAAAATATTAAAATATATGAGTGCAGCTATGGATGGAACCTCGGAAAAGTGAAATCGTCCATTTTTTCACAAAATGGTGACCATTTGAAAAAAGTTTTTTTCAATCGATTTTTTTTGCATTTAAACGCTCGTAAAATCCAAAATTTTGAAGCAAATTTTGATTTTCGAGGTTCCAACCATAGCCAATTAAATTCTCTACAAAATGGCAAAGTGGCATCAAAACTGGCCCAGTAGTTTTTTGGCAATCGATTCGCCTAGCAAAAAATGTGAGTTTTGGGAAATCGCCTTTAAAGTTTTGAAAGGATTTTCGTCGGCTTTTGGGGACTTACAATCAATCTGCGATGCCTGGAGCATACAATGTTCCTTCCTGGATCTCATAAATCTCGTGCATTTCACCAAACTATCTAGTACTTTTAAAACCGAAACACCGTTTACAACCGTAAGAAAAAGTTACTCCGAGCGCCGTCTGTAGGAGCTCGATGACGCGGGACAGCCGGTCCGATGACCGTGTATATATTCTCTATAATATAAGGTAACGAAAAGTGCAATAAAAAAATTCGATTTTTTGAAACTTCTAGACCAGAAAACCTCCTTAACTGAAATATAGACAAGTAAATGAAAAACCTAGTACAGGTTAACAGTTTAGCTGATTCATCTAAACGTTTATCTTATACAAGTAAGCTTTCATTTGACATACTCGTTTTACATTTGCTTGTGTTATTCTACTCTGAACAATTTGAAAGTAAGAAGAAGTATTCAAAAATTGCGGTAACATCCAAATTTAAAATATACCTATACTTTCAACTCTCAATAACGATTAAATTTCTTTTGATTTTAATCAAAAGAAAAAATGCAAAAATACTCGTTAAAATTGCTTCAATAATACAGATTTTACCCATTTCATAGACAGGGTGCCATTTCACCTTTAACTGGATTTACAACCAAGAAATCATAACAAATTGACCTATTTTATGAATTTTATTAATCAATAAAGCATAACTCGAAGACGGAGTATATAATTAAAAATCCGTCTTAAGAATGCTTTGTTTTATTAAGGAGGGCTGCTCTTATGTTTAAAGTAAACCTGAACTAAAATTAAGTTAAATGAATGGTGCGAAGTTACATTTGTGTTGAAAAAAAGGTATAACAAATGTTTCGGGATTTTAGCCATTTTGGTTGCAGCCTCGTTAAGGTGATTCCAATAATCTGCTTTTTGACGAACATTTATAAGCCAGGATAATTTTGTCAAAGAGACCCTCGGCAATGATAAAGTTCTATTATCGAGAACTTTTCTATTTTCGAGAGATGCAATTTTGGGAGTCAGTTATATTTCAGAAAACCTGTAATGTCCCTTATAACAGATTCGGCGTCGCCTTAAATAGAGACATTTGCGTTATATATTGCAATGCACTTTGCGCGAATGATATCCACTGAACATTGTACTGGAATTCGGTCAAACATTCGCTCGATCGACTAGTGTAAATAAATAGACGAGTTGTGCGTAACGGAAGTGTACCGACTGTCTCGATGGGGCAAATGTTTGACATTTATTGGGCGAATTAATGGGGAACTCGCTGGGGTTACACAATTATGGTGCCTGAACTCGATCGCTTTTGTTGCAGGGTTACACCAAGTCGATTGATATCTGGTCAGTAGGTTGTATCTTAGCGGAGATGCTGTCCCGGCGCGCAATATTCCCTGGAAAGCATTATTTAGATCAACTCAATCATATCCTTGGAATCCTTGGTTCGCCATCACCGGAGGACTTTGAGTGTATCATAAACGAAAAGGTATTTTTATTCTGTTTTCGCATTTTATTTACAGTTGAGAAAGGGTCGAATATATATAATTCATATATGATACATATCTAATCATATATGGGTCTGCTATTTGGCAAATTTTCGGTGCATTTAAGGTGGGAATGGCATAAAGGACCGTATATTTAGGGTGCCAATATAAATATGGTTATATTTAATTAAATAAGA
>JABFPB010005302.1:0-13518 GCA_022817645.1 Ceratoteleas bidentatus
TGAATTCAGATTTTGGAATTGAACAGAAACGAATTCTTTCTGAAGAATTCAAAATTGCTCGTTTGAAACATTGAGAACATTTGAAACATTGATGAATGCCAAATCTTTCCCAAAAGGAATTCAGTTTATATTTTTCAATTCTTTTGTATTCTTTTCTATTCATTACTTTTTTGCTGGGATATGTACTACCTCCATTTCTTCCAATCCAATACCCAACTTAACTCTAAAAAAATTAAAAAAGTGAAGTCTTAAAATGAACATTAAAACCCAAAAACAAATGTCTAAAATGGACGTTTCCTTGCAGGTCCTGAAGCAGGATGAGTGTAGGGCGTTTGCCATTGTCGGTCGCGCTGTCTCTGGATTCGGCGTTCTGATCGGAGGCGCCGCCTCGATTCCGGACGAACGCCCGTTTGTTTCGGTCGTCGGCCTGGTTTGTTCGATCACGACGAAAAATCAAAACGCGCGACTACGCCGAGTCGCGGTCGCCGGACGGAACGGAATCTCACAGCGAGTGTTTTCTAAGACTGTGATTGCGAATGAGAGAGAACGAGTGCACGATGGATGCGCGGGGAACGAGCGCGGAGCATCGTTCGGATCGTCCTCGCACTGTCACTGTAGATGTCGCGGTCTCCGTCGTCGTGTCGGCTGAACGGTGCCAATCGGCGGAACCGATTGCACGAGATATGTGGGAAAATTTTATTGATAGCGGAAAAGTGGCCCGGCGAAAATCCCTCGACGGTTTTACTATTGGAGAATGTTGATCTGAGATAATGAATTGTTTCGGTCCAAACACTGATGAATTTTGAGACGAAATTTTGGGGAGCTGATGAAATGAGAAGCGAGTTTCTCGGGGTGTCGAGCGGATTTTGGCGGGCGATTTTTCCTCGCGGATAATCGAGAGTTTTATTTTTTGTCAGATAGGAGTATATATAGAGTCATTGAGTGCCAGTCTGCAATGAAATTTATGTTAACGTATAAGATGTGTATACGTTGGGAAGGGTGCAGGGGTTCCGCCAGTTGCCACCGCGGGAGTGAGGGGAAATATGTTCTGATCTGAAATATGATTGACCGAGATTGCCAGCACCAGATTGGTGCTTTTTACCCAACCGAACCATTGCGAAACTCGACCGAATAGTGTTTGTTTTTCGTTCGCTTCGATCCGGAGGTCGGATCCTTCGTTGCTGCGGGGAAGAAAGGGGAGACGATTTTGTATTGCGTTTTGATACTTTTGACATTGTGTTGCTTCGAAGAATGTTCCGTTCGGGGAGTTTGTTCAGTGTCTTGTCAGGTTTGCGATTTCTGCAAGAAATGCAGGAATCCTAATCTTTTATTTATTGATCATGTTTATATTATATCTCAATGGACATTTCTTTGACATAAACTGAGATACTATATATATTGTAACGTGAGAAAAGTCATATTTATATTAAAAAGTCCATTTAATATATGTATATCATTGTATTCCTTATCAGGACTGTTTCGAACTGACAGTTTTCGTATCGTGAAAAGTTTCCCACTGAATACTCCCCCCGATACCATTTCAGCTCTTCCATTTCTTTCCCCCAAACCCACAAGAAACCCCGGGAAAATCGGGTCTCGCTTTCGCTGTTCGGAACCGCGACCCAATTTTTCCAAATCCCTGATTCAACGACCTTATAGATTTATGAAGGAAAATTCCTTTACAGAAATTGTAACAGGAAATCCAAAGATAGCTACTGAACGTTTATTGGACATTAAATATTTGATTAGGATATGGAATTCCACACATTTTGGTCTATACATTTGCACGAAACTTTATTTCATAGAAATTTACAGACAAAAATACAGACAATTTGCAATTCCAAAGAACTTTTCCTTCATAAATCTCTGCCCGTTGATTTTCGCGGCGATTGTCACGGCGCCGACAGCGTCGTCTTCCTGACTCAGATCGACCTGATTGCACGGTTCCTCGGACCGGCGAGTGGCGCCACCGTCGCTCGAGTCGCGCGCCCCTTTCGACCCAAACCGAACCGATAGCCAGTTGTACAGTTTCTACCAAACCGCAACCAGAGACACTCTATTTTTGCAGTCGCCCGAACGACGACAACTTTACAGTCCGAGAAGCGACTCGCCGGTGGCGCCGCCTGCCGGGAATTGTTGAAAACGAGAGTCCGCCGCCGCCCGGTCCCGGCGCCCCTATATATTTGTAACAACGAAATGCACCCGAACGCGTCAAAACAGTTCCGAAAAGGACCGGCGGCCAGCGCTCCCACTTCTGCCGAATTTTACGTCACGTTTGCGAGCGACTTCACAAAGTCGCACTGTATTCCTATCGAGCGAGCTGTCGAGCGATGCGACGATTGTCCCTGCCGAAAAAGCGTACGTTGGATTTGACGTCGAATCGAACGTACTCCTTTTCGGACGGGAGGGCCGTGTTATTTTCGTACTCAAAGTCCACGGCGCGGCGCGTAGTGTGTAACAAGATTCTGTGATACGAGGGCGACGGCCACCAGGTGGCGCAAATGGGTTTTCTCATCTACTTTTGTGAGCCGGTTGAAAAATTCCATTGGATGCCATTAGGAATGTTTCTCATTGGATCTGCATATCTTTCGGGTTTCTGAGAATGAAGTGGTCTGATTTTGGACAATTTTCCAATTAGGATTTGACTTTTGGCCTTCGAAAATGACAAATTTGATAATATTCTCGAATATTTCCTGACAAAACTGATTCAAAATGGAAAAAAATGAAAAGATAGTTCCAATCAGGACAAAAAGTCCCTAATTTCCAGACAGTTTCTGGAATACTTTTATTCTCGCATCCGACGGTTTCTGATGGACTTTTCAAACTGGCTCAGTAATCCCAATCCAGGACGAAACGCGAGTGACCGACGGAGTACGCAATAATGCAGTAGTGAAATCTCTAGTCCAGTGAGTGGCAGTGTAATCATCTGCTAATCCAAAAAAACGAAGGGGAGTGGGTTCAGGGGGCGACGGGAGCGAGGCTGGGGAGGTCGTTAACTCGGTCGGCGCGCGAGAGGAGGGTTGTTAGCAAATATATTATCTTGTTTGTATTCTATTGAGCGTTACGGCCAGCATATTCTTATACCCACTATGATTACGGTTAATTACGATTACGGTTAATTGCTCGCGGCGTGAGAGCGGGGGATCGGTTTAACGTACTAATACTGCTACCATATCATGTGACTAACGATTATTTAATGCAAGAGACTAGGCCAAAAGTATGTGCTAACTCCGCGTTCCCGCGACTGAGAACGACACGTTTCGCGCGCGCCCTCTGTTCGAAATTGAGTTTCAAAAACGTTGACCTAATCTGAAACGTCTAAACACTTTATGAACCTTAAAAATTTCGATGTCAAACATCGATTATGTCGGTAAATCATAGCAAAATCGATGATTAAATAATAGAAATCGTGGTCTTGTGGCTAAGATATTGGACTTAGAATTCTGGGGCTCGAGATCGATTCCTGATTGTGGAAGATTTTTTTTCAATCAATTTCAACACAAAAATTAAGAATTGACATGAAATGTTCCATATAAAAAGTGTTTAAAGGTTTCAATATGCAACAGAATTGAAAAACTCGATTTTGAACAGAGTTGTTGCTGTTCTAGCGATGTTTGTCGTAACGTTATGCTACCTAGATGCCCGCTAAATGGAATATGTGTATAGATGTCGTTTGCATTATAAACACACAGTATAAACACTGCCGCAGGTTTCACAGTTGCGCGAGACTTTCTCGATAAACTATACATCACTATATACACGTGGCATATGCGTATGCGTATTTTTCAATTTACTCCCCGCGCCACTCTTGGTTCGACGCGTTTTTACCGGAACGACGTTCTGACGGCTTTTGTGGTTGACACGCGATAGAATGTCTTGAGGATTTACGTATATAATTTATGTTTATATATATAAATGCCGATTCAAGTTTATACATATGTAATATAATTCTGCGAAATAGAGTAAGAAATCTGTAATATCACATGGTTGTGTTCTCATTTCTTTCCCCTTAGATTTAAGTCCTTTTCAGATTTAAGTTTGACTTTCGTTCGGAGTTGTTTACGAGCTTTTGAGGTGACCTTTGGGTTACAGGATTTCGAGATTGTGAGAATTGATTTATTTACGGCATTTCATTGGTTGACAATGAAACTCAACCAATGAAACTCAATTAACTATTTGCGTAGTAAAAAAATAAAAGCAGACTCGTAAATAGGAACACAAAATAACACGAGTCATCGACACGACTTTCGGTCGAATACGACGCAGATTGGGCGCAAAGTTTGTTTTGATTTGAGAGTGTTTTCGTTTCGAACGCGAGTGGTCAGTGAAACGTTCTCTCCAGTGGAAGACGCACTGTTTTTGCGCGATTTTTTTCGGATACTAAAACGAGACTTTTTCGAAAATTTTTTTCGAGCTTTATTTCGATCGTTAGTATGTTATGTTTGGTTTTTGGTGACCGACTTTTTTTGCAGTATAAATTAGCGTAACAGTGTAAACAGGGCAAATTAGTGATGTCAAAAAGGACAATATTGGAGGAAGAAGAGGTAACATTGGAAGTTAGATGAATAGTGTGGACACTTTTTGTTCAGTTTTGTTTAATTCAATTTAAAATTGAACTAACGGATTTTGCGTTTTTCGTCCCACATTTTCAATGGAAAATGCGTCATTGTTGGTTTTAGGAGGTATCTGCGGCAGAACTGCCGAATAAAAAGAGACGTCGTCGTGTTAGTGATGTGATTGACAGTCACGGTATCGAATCGTTAGCGAGTTTACAATCGCCCAAGCGCAGGAAAGAACCGGCGCCTGAGTTTGTGAGTTTAGTTTCCGAAATCAGACATTGTTACATTTCTTTTTTGATGGAAATGAGTCGACCTAAAATCTTGTGTAGACATCCCCGGATACTGGATACTCTTCGAGCATTTCGACCCCGGAATCGTCGCGCAAAGCTGCCGAACGCACCCCGGAATTGCCAACGAAAAAGAAATCCGAAACCAAGGACGCTACTCAGGTGGACTATGCTAATAGTAATTTCAGGTGACGACTTTTTGTAATTATCGGTGACGTTGATTGCGTTTGAATTTTTTATTTGAATGATAAGTGTAGAATGTTATTTCACCAGATTTCAACTGTTTTTGATATTACTAATATAATTATTAATAATAATTTAATTTAATTAATTAATAATTAAAATTAAAAAAATTAATAAAAAGTAAAAATTGTGTAGTTCAATTGTTCAATTTTTATTTTTGTTTCCTTTTTAAGTTTACAAGAAATCCTTGATTTTCAGTCAGTTACAAATTTGTCCCGATAATTGTTTTTCATTTTTAAAGTGGGCACTCGAAATTATGTCTCTCTCGGTGGATTTCCCACCTTAAATAACTATTTGAGTCTTTAAAATTTTTGGACAATATTCCATTTTTCTGTACTTTTAAGAATGATTTGACAAAATCATTCTTTTATAATGATTTTGTCAAATCATTTTGTCAAATCATGCAATTTTTCTTAGGAATACAAAAAAGCCAATCAGTTCTTAATATATTTAGACCTAATATATTTTGGGAAATTCGTAATCAGTAATAATCACCTAATCACAACGGCTTCATAAAAGAAGAGTGACAATACACATTTCAAGAAATAAAATTTCAATGTACAATATGTCGAATATGTATTCATGTAATTACTGTCTTAATAAATCAATCAAATGAATAAATGTATGTAATAATAATGTATCAGTTAACTTGTTCAAATACAATACGAAATTGTAATAATTAGAAATGTTAATTAAATCTTTAATTCAGTTACATGATTTTTCTCTTCGTTTGTAAAGTTCATTTCAAATAAGTCTTTAATAATTTTTCAATCAAATGCACATATTGAATACAGACAATTCAATTCCGTTTCTTCTCTTTTTCAATGACCAGTCCAATTTCGATCAGTACGAAATGTAATTTTAACTAAATTCTCCATTTCTACTTTATACTTACATAGCTAATTAAAATTCCTCTCAGAATATCCCTGATTGAACATCATCTTATACAATCTAATATAGATATACTGTATGCACATTATATGTAAAAGTTACCAAAAAAAAAACAAAAAAAAAACGAACCATATATAGCCTAAGATCTTGACTAGTGTAAAGATACATATATGTATTCACAGTATAAGGACAGTTATATATGACGCTATATATGCGATATTTATGGCAATATATATTTGGCACATATGGACACAATCTTAATGTATGTATTATTTATATTCCTTTTTATCTGGGTGTATTTTATTTTTTGTATAAAGGTCCTTCTAATATATACCCATAAATTTCATGTTCTATCGGGAATTTGATATTATTTTCGCAAACAGAGTATTTGTAATAATCAGAGAAACCGTTGCTTTGTCGGAACCGTCGAATTCCAGTACATTCTGCAATTACACGAATAGTTGTTGTTTGCATACAGCCCGCGCAGCGAGTCTTGTTCGGTTATGGTCACGGAGAAGGACGCGAGCTGTTACAAGATGAACCACCCAAGTCGGGGCAAGTGCGTGGTTTTCAACCACGAAATATTCGACAACAACGCGAACCGCGAGGGGTCCAGCAATGACGCCCGCAAAATCCAGGACACTTTTGAGAAGCTGGGCTTTGACGTAACTATCCTGCACAATCTCAAATACTGCGATGTCATCGACTGCATCACCAAACGTAACTTTCATTTTTACAGTTAATTGTTTAAATTTGAAGCAAATTTAGTTAAGAATCGGACAATCAATTTTTTGAGGGACGAATTCAGAAAACTACTTTGAAATCAGTGTAATTCACATTTTGTCTTTTGGTTCAGTGATACGAGGGACGTGAGTTCAAATCCCAGTTAGGGTGACGACATTTTTTCAACTGATTCTTTGAGAAATCTTTGTCTATAAGTTTCCAACACTGCCAGTTGTTGGAAATAATTTTGAAGTCTGCGAACTTTAAATATTGAGATTGTTTTTTTTCTCACAAATCCACAATATGACGATATAGAAATATCGAGTAAATCACACTCCGAAAGTTTTTTGGTGGGAATAAGATGTTTGGTCAAATCAACCAAATAATCCTTACTAGTGAATAATATTTTTAGAATATTGTTGAGCAGATTTTAACATATTTAAACGTTTTAAATAATATTAAATAATATTTTATAGATTGTATTATGAGTTCGAAAAGTAATATTATTTTAATATTTCTAATATCCAAAGTAATAATATTTACAAAATATTTAAGAAATATTTTTCCTGAACATCTAACATTTCTATAATATTATAATAATTTCTATATTGTTATAATAACGTTATTTCAAAAATATTTCTAAAATATCTTTCAGAATTAGTCTTCAAATTATCAAATTAGTCTAATTACCCAAAATTCAGTTGGTTCACCAAGATACCTTGGTAACCAAACATCTATATATATATTATATGTATATATCTATTTTATGTATAAAGATTCATCTAATATATGTATAATATACATCTACCTTAATAACCAAAAATTATATAAACGATTTACATAAAATATACATCAATGTACTTCCTCATTATGCTGCATAATTTATGTAATTATTTATATGTAATTATTTATATAATGATTTACATAAATTATGCAGCACAATGAGGAAGTATTCTGATGTAAACTTTATGTAAAATCATTTACATAAATTCTTTACACAACATTTATACACCGGAAAAAAACATATGTTAAACTAACATACAAAAATATGTTGGAATCAATAAGTTGTTCTTTCATTTCGGATATGTAAGTTTGACATATGTAAAATGTTACAATTGCATTGACAGGTTTCGATGTCAAAATATGAATTTATAACCTATCAATGTATTATAATAAACATGATCAAACGTTATTTAGTGAAATACAACAAGTTAACTTGAAATAAGGCGAAACAAAATTGTGCTATCGTTCTTCGTTTATATGCTCAATCCGTTCCCAGAAATTAATTCTGATTAAAATACGGTACGTTCAATTTGTTTTCAAACAATTAATATTGCCACTATTTTTTGAAGAATTGATTCTATTATTTCTGAATAGCTCCACACCTTGAAAAAAGTAATTCCCGTAACGTTTTCAACTTTTTAATCATCAAAATTTGGCTACAGATTGGTATATGTAAATCTTACATATACTAATATGTAATTTCAACAGCTGATGTCAACATATTTTCATTTGTTAACCTTACTCGAAAAATCTGTCATTCCGACAGATTCTTTTTGTTTGTCCAATAGATTTTTTTTCCGGTGTTCGTGGCAAGGTCATCTTCAATATTCCACAAAGATTCACTCGCAACCCGCTGCTATTTACAGTTCAGTTTTATACAACGAATCTGGGAAAATCCAATTCTATTCAGCGTATCCTTCGGCTGGGTAACTACTAAGCCCCTAGCTGTAATAATTTTAATATCACCATTTCCTCCCTTAAGTGCATAGTTTTAACTTAAACTCCTTACTGTTCAACTTGCCTATTATTTATATTCTTCGTTACCTTTATTTATTTTAATTTAGTTGTACTTGTGTTTTATTCTACTTGTTCTCGCGCCTTTACTTACTCTGTGACCTGTATCATTTGCTGTTATGTATAATGTAATTTAAAAGGATATACCCGTTACTTAATATACACTGGAACCTCTGTCCTTTAAGTCATTGAATCTCTGTCCTTGAAGTCCAACAGACAATCGAATCATTAGATTCTCTCACAGCTAATCAGAGCAGGCTTAAAAATCAGAAGCTTGCTGGTCCCACATCAGTTAAAAAAAGTTCTAGCGTAAATAAATAAATAAATAAATAAATTATATTTAATATTTTTATACATTTATATACATATTTTTTATTTCAAACTAATTTATTTCAAACTATATAAAACTGAACACTATGTTGAATAATGTTTATTACAACCTGTAGTTAAACAGGGTATAATAAACATTGTTATAAATAGACTGTAGTTTTAGCATTCTATCTGTAATTTTTACAATCTATTTCTTTGGGTATAAAAACATTAAACCATTCTCAACTGGTTTAAGAATGGTTTAACGTTGGACATTCGTTAGCTAACGTAACCACCATTGAATCACTGACAACGATACCCGTATTAAGAATTCCGAAGGATTCCCTTTTGGAATTTATATTTATATGCGACCTACATTCGAATATTAAACAAGTACGAATCCTCAAAATTTCTGTTCTTTCAGACGCATATACCGCTTGATTTACATTCTCCTTCAATCGGCTCAAAAGTTATATGATCCATCTTAAATTGCCGGTTGTCTTAGACTTCTTAAACTTCAACCTTCGAATAACCTTCCACCAATACCACTTTTCCACATTTCTATCGCCTTGACATCATCTCGTTTTCTTGATGAGAATTCTGACGAAGCTTTTGAATCTGTTTAACAATATTTCAGTTCCTAAGACCTCTCCGATTATAAATCCGAGCACTCCACCTCAAAACATTTTCTAACAATTTTTCCCGACTTTTCTCTTGAAGATATCAAGAAGCAAAGCAAATATGTCGGCGTTAAGGTCGTGCTTTATCTCGTTTATTTCCGAAAACGAGACGGAAACTCTTTCGGTCACTCGCGCGCCCGAGCCGAGGTCTTTCGCCTCCCTGCCGGCGATTTCGTTTTTTTCCATTTATTGTTCCATCTCCGCACAACCTCGTTCCGCATCCCGCCCCTCTGCGTCGCTACTTTTTAAACGTCATTACGCGTAATGGCGCAATTTGTGTAATAGTCGAGGCCGCGCGCTCTCGGTCGCTTTCGGCTCTGTTCGGACAACTTCGGCCACGCGAACAACACGCGATCGTCTACCTGTTCGACCGGTTGCCGGGTTCCAACGATGTGCCCTGGTGGGAGCCGAGACGAGTTCTCGAGCCGTGTATGTTCTTGCGCGGCGGCCCCCTTTTCGTCTCATCTTTTTGCTTCACTTTGCTTCATTCGAAAGTGCCCGAGTGCTGGTGGTACAGCAGCGCCGCAAGAAACACCAAGAATCTCTTGCATCTGCTCGTCTACGCGCTCGATCTTTGTGAGCCGGGCCCAGCAGCCCCCTTTGAAGCCCCCCGGCACCGAACCGGCCTGGTAGTCGGGTCGGGAATTAGCTACAGTCAATGATTTGCCGATGAGCCAATCCCGAAGAATTACCAGCGAGCGCTGGCTCTCCGGATGTTGAGGAGTAATTGTTGAGAAAGGCGTTGCAGAGTGAACTCGTTGAGATGACCGAAAGACGACTGTACGACTGAGAAATATACTGAGGAAAATTAATGTAAAATTACACTGACTGTGGCCAATAAAAAATGGCAAAAGTTTGTATTGTATTGTATATTTTATTGTAAATATACACTGAAATAGTAATTGCACCCAATATCGCATAAAATTATCATTGAGTATTAGTATAAACTACACTGTAAAAAGAATCGGAAAATTCCGACAACATTCCGATGATATATTACGAAAAAATACGTGACATTTCACTTAAAATTCCGAATCTCACGTAAACATGTCATTTTCCGTAATATATTATACGAATAATACGAAACGTACGAAAACTTTCATTACCGATTCGGAATTTTACGTCAAGCGCGGAAAGCGACACGGCGCAGCTATGTTCAGTCCGCTCCAAAGTAAGACACTGCCCGTTGGCCGGCTACAAATAAATTTGATAAGTGCAATTGTAGTACATTTACAAACTGTCATGGTATGAAAGGAATCACGAAACACAATTAGTTCTTTTTGTGTGTTGTGCATATATTTGGAGTATAACCTCAATCGCAACTTTGTCGGACTTTTCCGCTTTTTTTACGCGTGCTGCGTAAAATTCCGTAATAAGTTGCGGGAACTGTATTTCGTTATATATTACGGAATTTTCCGATTATTGGGTATACAACGGTATTGGGTATACAACGCCTATCATTTTAAAATATTAAATTTAAAGTACACTGAGAAAAATCCGTGTAAAATTACCACCGATATTCGGTGATAATTAGTAACCCATGTTTAGTGTCGTAAAATTACACCCGTAGTATAATTTTATAGCAATTTGTGTAAATTTACGTATATTGCTGGTCCGAACTAACCTAACTTCCAGACCGTGACCAATGTGACAAATCTAGGGAAATAACTAAACTGAAACAAGATTCATTCGAAGAAAATTGTAAATTTGTTGAATATACAATTACATTAATATCAACCTTACATTAATATTAAAGAAAAATATCTGCCAGCTGAACTGTGTATGTTTAGATTGTATGATTTAAAAGTACTGCGTGTTATGTGAACTTACATCGCTTTCGTGCAAAATTACACGAATTTTGTAATATTAAACTAAATGAATTAGGTAATACTCCAAAAAGGTGTAAAATTACACCAGACTGAGAAAAATGTCATACCTTAAGAGGAGGACAAACTCGACTGTCAACTCTATATATGTCGATAATGTAGACATGTCCCGTTGCGCCGAATTTTTTCTTTTTTTATTTGCCTGTGTTTATTTATGAGAAGTCCGTGGTTTGTTCTTGTTAATAGATTATGGTTGTTAATTATCAATTCCTTCTTCCACTTAATTTTTGAGATTAATGTGCAAATAAAAAACAGAAATATTCGGCGTGTCTACATT
The DNA here is from genome assembly GCA_022817645.1 of Ceratoteleas bidentatus. NCBI lineage: Eukaryota > Metazoa > Arthropoda > Insecta > Hymenoptera > Scelionidae > Ceratoteleas > Ceratoteleas bidentatus. The sequence goes on from JABFPB010005302.1 coordinate 11,653, forward strand.
ATCGACATATATAGAGTTGACAATCGAGTTTGTCCTGCTCTGAAAGATGGACAATTTATTTTCACTTTTGTGCATTTTTATTTGGAGGTTCAGTTGTTTAACTTTTGTGTATTCCACTGTTTTAGCTGAACCTTCAGTTCAGCTAAAACAATATTATGCAAAAATGGTTCACTTCAAGGTAGCTATTTTAACTGAGGTGTATACCGTAATTATGATTAAACACCAAAAAAACGTCAACAATCACGATTTTGGTGTTAAGAATACACGGAGAAAAATCACGTTGTAAATATTCCATCGTATACTATGATTCCGGTGACGGTAATGTTAGGTTAGGGTAAATAAACCGTAATTATTGAAGTTCAGTAGTATACGTTGCAATTTTTGAAACGTGAAATGCTGATTTCAAAACGTACTTTGTAAATAGTCGAAGTCTGACTTTATCATCACACGTTTGCAATCTACTTTGTAAAATTTAAAACGTCATTTCTCTCCGTGCACACATATTTGAAAAATTTTATGTAGGATTATGGCAAAAATTATCGAAAAGTTTATTGCCTCCCGCGACATATGTGGGTAGCCCTTCGGGCTACCAACATATTTTCTTGTCTCGGAAGAGAAAATATTATTCTTCACTCGAAAAATCTAGGGATTATGTTAGTAGTCCTTCGGACTACCAACATAAACCCTAAATTTTTACTCGTGAGTAATGTACTAATCTGCGGCTATGTGAAATATTAGTTGATACACTCTTAGAAATCTTTTGTTTGTCACAGCAAGATTTTCCGTTTGGAAGGGTTCCTATTGTGAGAACATGAATGTCATTCTGTGACAGCAAGATATCTTGCTGGCACAGAATGAACATCAGTTTGCCACAGAATGAAAGTCTGTGGCACATGTTGTGAAAGAACTGAATTTCCTTCTCTCGCAGAAGGATTCTTGTTATGACAGTGGGATATTTTTAAGAGTGTAAGTCAAAATTATTGTTAATAATATGGATTATAATTATTATTGAGAGCAACACTGGTTTTCATGTGTGCAATTTACAAAATCAAGTTTACGTTCGAAAAAACCTTAAAATAAGCTTTATGGTATCATAAAAACACCTAAAATTCTTCAAATTGTAGTCGACTGAGGTACGACTGTGCTTGAACATCAATTATTATACTTTTCAGTTGGCGCTAAAAATTAATTTTCACAAAAATAACTAAGTTCTTCCACAGTTTTCAGTATTTTGACTTGAAATTTTTCCACTGATAGAAAAAATATTTTCCACAAAATAACATTAGATTATTGAAAACAGTTGCTTACATAAAAAGTTAAGTCCACTATCTCGAAAGCGGGGCACCCCCTGGTATGTCACTACAGGTAATTTTAATCGTACTATCCCATGATATAACATCCCCAAAGAACAAGCTATTCGCTTAATTTTAAGATGTTCTTGATTTTGGGTGTTCAGGGTCCCCTTAATTCAGGTAAGTTGTCTTCAAAACTGAAGAAAGAACAGTGATACAATTGCTGAAATCTGTCCATACGAAACAATTATGTTCGATAACCATTGCCAAGCATACTCATTCTTTAAAACTAACCTTTGTTTGATAAAATTAACCATACAAAGATTGTATAATTCGACAAATTTAGGGTAAAACCGTAGCTTATGGACAATGAAATCAAAATAATTAAAAAAAACTAACAAAAATGACACTTCCTTTTTCGTTCAATTTGAAAAAGTTGAAAAATACTAACAAAACTAACACTAATTCAACTTTTTTAGACGTGAAAATACCCTGATAACAACCAATTTCACAGTGAAGTCACAGTGAACTCACTGTGAATTCAAATGTGAATGTCATGCCAATCACCAGCGTT
>JABFPB010005303.1:0-13515 GCA_022817645.1 Ceratoteleas bidentatus
ATATCTATCGGACTGTTTCTCTGCGAAAAGTTTTAAATTAAAGTCATCAAAAAACATAGGATTGTTAAATAGTACATTGTGTACCAAGGGAAAGTAAGTCATTTCTTCCCGTCGTACACACGGTGATTTTGGAATCAAGTGCAAGGAAAGTACTCAATTTTCGCTCGAGGAACAGGGCGGGAAGTTATTCATTTCTTCCCGAGGAAAGTAAAATAACTTTCCGCCTGGTACCAAGGGTGGAAAGTTATTATTACTCTATGAAAGAAAGGAGCAACTTTCCGCCCGCCCGAGAGGACGGAAAGTGAGTACTTTCCGTTTACATATACGAAATAGTACATTACTCACGAGTAAAATTTTTTTGTCTCGGAAGGGAAATGTATATGTACACCAGCAAAGAGTAGAATAGACCCTAACGGAACAGCGATGCGAAATCGACATTGAATCGTCGATGCTGACTCGCGGAAACATTGAATTAACGCTGAATCAACGTCTCAATGTCACTTCAGTCGACATCAAATCGACGTCGATTCCATCGACGTTGATTCAATGTCTCATTCGACATTGAATCGATGTTGATTTAATGTTGACATCGACATTGAATCAAAGTCGATTCCACGTCGAATGAGACATAGAATCAACATCGATAGCATCCACGTCGATTCGATGTCAACTGAAGGGTCATTGAGATGTTGATTCAACGTCAATTCAATGTTTCCGCGAGTCAGCATCGACGTCGATTCAATGTCGATTTCGCATGGCTGTTCCGTTAGGGGAGAGTTGAAAATGTAAATTATTTCTAAACGTCTATTCCGAAGTTTCGTAGAATTCCAAATACTTGATTTGATACTAACACAATCGTGGCATCCTTTGACAGAAAATGAATAGTTTTGGCATAGAAGGAATAGTGTTGAGAAAAAGAAATCAGTTTATCACAAAACAAATTATTCCGTGACAAAAGAAATGTATTTCCTCCAAAACGATTTTCAAGTGATTGTTCCAAGTGCATATTCTATTGCATTCGAATTTTAATGCAAAGGCTAAACGATTTTTAATTACTCAGAATAATTTTTTTTTTTCAATTCCTCAATCTACATTCAAACAGATAAACGTGAACATTTCTATTCTTTTCCACTCCTGTTAGATCAGCGATAAAAAAAGGTTGAATCCTGATTTTAATTCATTGGTTTGATGTACAACTGAAAGCAGGTTAAACGAATTCCAGATTGTCCAGATCGATGCAAAATTTAACTGAAATATTTTGTTCCACTAATTTCTATTACCCATTTTTTGGCAACGAAAAGTTCTAGTTTCCAACTCAAAATCACTGAAATATAATTTAATTTTTTCTATGCTTAATATGTCAAGAGACATGGTAGTGCCTCAAGAAATATTTAAGTGTTAAAGACACTTAAATATTTCTTGTCTCTTATTCCGAGTTACATTTCTTTTTATCTGAAAACATGTATGTTTAAATGAATAATAATATCACACCGATTCTGAAAAAGTTACGCACATTTAATTATTTTCAAATCTAATCTTCAAACTAAAATCTCTCCCCGCTCCTTCAAAATCCCATTTAACTTTTTCCATTTCTATTCTATTCATTTTTATAGAGTGTTTTGAAACTATACTCTAAGAAGCGCCCTTTAACCGTAATGATATTCCCTTTTACGGTCAAGCAATTTTCATATTTCTACACTTTCAAAAGAATTCTTTTTCACTGCTATCCAAAAGAATAACAAAATAAGGTAATGACTAGCCAAAAGAAAAAGTATCAGATACAACCAGATACACATTTTTTCAACAAATCGCATATCCGTTATGTAATTGTTACATTCACTGGTTCTTTATTAACATTTAAGCATACGTTGAAGTATTAATAATTTCACATGCTCGAGTAATTAGTCTCCATAAGACTTTGTTTTAAATGCGCATTTTTCCTACTTAATAATTTCAAAAATAAAACCTTTAACGGGTGCCTTGATGCGTTACTCACATGTAAAAATATTTATTTTAACAAGATAACTAAATTTCAGAGAAAATTAAATACTTGTATTACCCTGCCATCGTACCTTAAACGGATATTCGACAGTTAAGTCATTTTTAGTTTATAATGATAAAATGTCTCTAAAAGAGCTTACAGAATATCTTTTGCAACTTCTCGACACCCTCCCCTCTCCCCTCTCCCTACGCGTCAAAACACGACCCCTTTAAAAATCCACTCTATTCAATTTCTCTCGCGTTCTCGCGTTACAAGCTAATCAAAGCGAGAAGAAAAACGCGCCCGTTCCCCACTAAGCTCAAAGGCCGTCCGCAAAAGACGCCAGTAGAAAGGGACACAGCGCGAGTTAACACTGCGGTTACCCCGCCAGTTCGGTTCCAATTCACCTGCCCGCAGGTCTCGGGGCCTCGGCGCCGTGCGAGCCAAGAAACCGCCAACACGCTTTCATTCTACGTGCGACGCGTCGCGGACGCCCGTCGCCCGGTCGCTTTCACGTGTGCCATTTTGCGCGCGGCGACGCGATGCCCCGCGCCGCGTGCGTCCGCGACTGCGGTCCGGATCGGCTCTGACGCGACACGCCAGCCAAAACATGGTCTTTTTCGGCCGCAAAGACAAGACGGACGTGCGCCGGCTACTCGCAAGTACCGATGCCATCAACAATGCGAAAACCAACCACTTCGAGAATGGTAACGACCGGCGAAGGTTGCGCCGTTTCGCTGGCACTTCGGTTGACTAAACATGAATGGGAGGGCGGCTCAATTTCGGGAATAGTGAAGATTTGTTGATGATCAGTTTTAGCTGCGAGTGAAAGTGCGAATGGAAATGTGCTGAGAGGTTTTTATGACAAACATGAGGAGATTTTTTATTTTGATAAAGTCGTTTGCGAGGGCAATTCTTCTTGTTCTGGAAGTTGAGTTCAGTTATCCGATATTTTTTGCGGCTGTTGGAACGAGGTGAGAAGATGCTGATGCGGCGAAAATGAAAGTTTCGATTGAAAGTGATTTTTCAGTCATCAAAAATTATGGCATGACATAAGCAGGTTTTATTGAAAAGAGATTGGTAACTTCGCCGGAAGAAATGTGAAAACTGCATTAGTGACGTTCAATTAATGTGCATTTTCACAAACATTGAAATTCACTAAATCGCACATTTCATGGTTTTCACGTTCGTGAAAATAATAAAATGTCCTGACACTTAATCTGATACGAACCATTTCTCGAAATTGTATGTATTTGATTAAGGTGTTATCAAAGCCAAAGATCACGATTGGTTGACCGAATCGGGGTCAAACTGGTCCGGTTTTTTAAACTACGTTTGACACAACCGGTGGTGGAAAAGAGGTTGTAAAAAGCAGGCCTAGAGGTCTGCTCATCAGCTTTGCTACAGAATACACATTTTAGCATGAATTAACGACTGAGCGTTAATTTGGTTCACGTCAAGCCCACAATTTATTTCGCCCGGATTACGACGATCCGGGTCAATGTACTACGGATCTATGCAAATTTATATTTCAATTGAAGCGGTGCAGAAATTTCGGACGCGACGGCTAATTAGCGGATTAATTGTGTAATTACACGATGTCTGGTTGAACGATAATCTGGCATTGACGAAAGAGCGACGGTGTAATTAAATTTCGGATTAATCCCGCGACATGCGTTACTGAGACAGTTCTGAGGTCGAAGTCTTGTGATGAAAATAATTTGATGAACTGGTAAGAGTTTGACGACTCCGCGCTTATAAAAAAAGTATACTATTGCGGACGGGCTCGTCCAGTTTTGATCAATAAATATCGATTGCTTGCAAATGGCGTGTACGTGTTACGTTTCTGGCATAATATATTGCACATGGTGCGTTAAATTTATCGCACTAACTGAACAACGGATGCTGTTACGTATCAGTTTATTGTGTAACCTAATATTTTGACTTTAAAAGCGGATCAGTTGAAATGATTTATTTCTACCAGACTATCGCGCGGTCTTATAACTCATTTCATTTCGTTCAAATGCAAAATGCATTTCTTTAAGAAAAAATTCGGTTATAATGGGGTTTTGAGGAAAAACCACTTACACTCTAAGAAATGTCCCTTTTACGTTAAAAAGGAATCATCTTCAAGATGATTGTGATCTAGCTGTCAAACGATTCGTTTTACTGTGAAGCGAAACCCTTTTTTCTATAAAACCATTTCGTTTTACAATTTGACAGTTAGATTACAATCATCTTAGTCAGAAGTCAGAATTTTAGAGAAATAGGACAGACATTTTTATATTTGTATGTATATTTTTATTTGGCAACGTTGAAACATTCTGATGTGCAGTTTGCTCAAATGGGATAAAACGTAACCATTTAAATGTCTTTTTTAGGGAAAAAAGTTGAGTGTCCATTCGGAATTCATACATGTACCCAAATGCCATATTTGTAAGTTAAACGTGATATCCTAAGTCATTTTATATTAGAAACATTGTCAAAATAATAGGTTACATATTAAAATTTAATATTATATATATTAATGTATAATTTTAACTTCTGAAACTTAAACGTAAATATCTCACAATCAAAAAAAGTGTTACTGGTTTTTCTCAAGATCACAGAATTAAAGAAATAAAAGCAAAACCAGTCCTCAAACTAAGAGCCGCCATATTATATACTGCAGTCATGAAATGTTTTAAACTAAATCGCCTGTAAATACGTCGCGATGATTATGATGTCTTGTAATTTTCAAGAGACTCTACCTCCACCGCTTTTTTCTCAGACAAAGTGCACCTTTAGTCGAGGCCTACTTTATGCATAAGTACGAGACATTTGTTTAACGCACTCTGCATTAAAACGTTACTTCGAACATACAAGCTTACTTTACGCAAATTCCCGCCTTATCTCCTCGCAAAATCACACTTTTCCATTCGCATTATTATCCGCGGCAAAGCGTATTCGCCGAAATTAAAATTTCCAGTCCGCTCGAGTAAATCTCGCGACAAATCGTTTCTCGGAAAATCCCGCTGAATTGCCTGAGTAACATGTTTTTTCTCCGAAAAACGACGAGCTTTTTTCCCGCGAATCGGGGTGTCATCGCGCTGCTCGATTGAGTTAAAAACGCGGCGAAAAAGGGGCACGGAAGGGGCGAGAGGCGACACGAGAGTAGATCTCGCGATTTCAGCCACCTGTAGCTGAAAATATTGATCGGACGAAAACCACGCCCGCCGAAGCCGCCGACGTCGCACCTCACCATTTTCCGCGCTCTTTTTGCCTTCATTTACGAATTTCCGTGCAGTTATGGATAAGTGCTTTGTGACTGTTCCAGCCGCGTTCATGCACGTCAGGGACAACATCGAGGAACTCGGCAAAGTCGCAGACGATACGGACCTACTTTTCCTAAAAGGCTTACTTGACAGTCCGGTTGTAAAATCGTTGGTCAAGGTGAGTCCATTCCCCCGAAACCATTATTTACCACGATTCTTCGCCGCAATGTCTCATTCCGAGCAACATTTGCAGCCACTTTGAGGACAGTCGTGTTGAATCGACAGTTTAATACAAGTTTGGAGAGCGCTTCGATTAAGGTTGCACATATATTTGCATAACGCTCAAAATGGTCTGCGAATGTTTATTATGCCCGAATGTTTATTTTGCAAATTAGTTGTAAATAATTATTAATAATTGATGATTCCGAAAATTAGACCATTTTCGTTCAAGTTTTGATGTAGGACTGATCTCAGTTTGTTTAAGTCGGAATTTAATCATAACATAACAGAAAAAGTACATCTATTTAATACATATTTAATACACATTTAATACATTTAATACAAATGATTTATAAATCTTTCCATAAAAAAGTTGTCCGTGGTGGAACATCAAGTTCTTAGAAAATATATACATCCCTTGCAGCAGTAGGAAATGTTTGGCAAAGTCTGAAAAAATCTAATATGAAAGTTTGAAATGTCCCAATTTTGACATTGCTTCATATTTTTTAGACTTTTTTCGGGCGTTTAGTATGAAATAGTATGAAAAAATCTGCAATGTTATGAAAATGTATGAAGATATGTCAAAATTGAACCCTTTCATTAATTTTTTCCGACTTTAATTTCAGACTTCATCAGACATTTTCAACCTTGCCATTTTTACAGGAGATTATACTTTATGTTCTATCGGGGTCCTGTCTAAGAAACGCTTAGACAGCCTCTCGTAGTCCGAAATTTTAGCGTTTAATACACTGAAAAAACAAACCTCTTATTTTAAGAGGTTTGTAGTAGACTTGTTTTTCTCATATAGACATTTGCACAAGCTTTCGAATGTTACAGAAACCTGCACACAAAATTAATCGAAAAGTTCTCCAATTAAACTCTCCGTTTTGGTGGGCTAAATATTGTGAATTGGACCAAACCATTTAGTGGATATTTGATATATTTACATTTTCAGACTCTCCTTCGGCAGAGTTGACTTGTTTTTGCTTGAATAATTTCGAATTGACATGCGATCGATCAGTTCGGAGACGATACCGAGTCGATCGCATTTCGGCCGGGAGTACCGTGCTTGTTGTTTATGCACGTGACTTGTCGCAAAACCTTAAGGGGATGTGGCTGACTCTCATGTATAGATCATTGTATTATCGACTACGGCTTTGATGTAAATTTGTATTATGATCTGCAGTCGCAATTTGCATGTGTAGCACTTCCATTGCATTTACATAAATTGGGCGCCACGTATCGCTGCATTTGCAAAGCAATTGCGCATCGAATAATATGGGGACGCTTAAGGGAGGCGTGACGTTTTTGCAATGCAACTTTGCACATTTGAACAACCTTGTAATCAGTTTTACATGCGTAATCAGTTACCGTGAAATCCGCGGGATTTCGACGGTGCAATTACGCGCAATAACATTAGTCGATGAAACACACTATTCATCGCACCTTTCGCATCGCTTATGATGATTCTGTTCATGGGAACCGTTTACGGAAAATCCGTCACCGGAGTATCCTTGAAAAGCGATCCAAGACCACGGTGGGAAAAAAGGAATTTGCATTATTCATGCGATTGGAATCAATGCCAATTGTTTATATACGAAAAGTCCATTAAACTGTTGGAAGGTGAAATGGATTCGTCGTTCTCGCATAAATCGGGTTATGTACACCAACAAAATCTAGAAACCATAACCGATAGTTTGTAGTTAATATAATTAACACATTTTAAGTTACATTGAGTTAATTCAAATAAGTCTGTTACGAAATCTAATTTATAATTATCGTTTAAAAAATATAGCAACTGAAACTTATTATTATCATAACCCAACATTATGCGAAATTTATTACGAAATAACGACATTAATTACAAAATACAGTTAAATCTATTATATTAAATGTCCAATTTATAACAATTTTCGTTATTTCAAACTAAATCCTGTTTCTTTTACCATAAAATAATCAACCATATTTACCTTGGTTGTTTCAAGTAAAATGAATTATTTTCATTGTAAAGCGAAGAAACCAGAGTATTATTTTCTTCGATCGAGCATCTATTCGTCATAGCGCGTGGGTAGCGTTGCACGGTGTTTCCGTACTTCTAGTACACCGTGTATGTTACGCATTTAACGTCAGTGTGCCAAGCCCACATTCCGTGGTGTGCGCACCAAGGTAAAACTGTAATCTTGACTTCGGCGCAGACTTTTTTGTCTGCGTAACCTGCGACAAATTAATTTGGAATTCAGTCGATCCGGGTAAACAGCCGGGGAATGTGCTTGCATCATTGCAATGTCAGGAGGCGCGGGTGTAAATGGTGCAGTTTCGAGCGGGTTTGTTTGTGCGCAACAAATCTAATTCGGCCGAAAATGGCGCGATAAATCTTGTGACACTGGGCATAATTGACACTTCTCGAAGAGGCAACAAGAGGTCGCGCGGTAATTACGGAATTGCTCCTAAGACTTCGTTTTGCGGCGCTATTAGCGCAGGCCACGTGGTCATAATTAAATTGATTGTCTCGAAGACAAGTGCATAATTTCTCGACTTGTTTGTTCGAGTCTTTTTCGCCTTTGGCGCCAAACTTCGATGTCATCGTCGTACCCTTTTAAAAAACTATTAGAGATCAATGCACTGAGAAAAAAAATTGTAAAAGTTTATGAATTTTATTCGTAAAGAAATAAGACTGTATGATTGGTAGTTTCAACGAAACAATGCGTTGGACGAATTGGCTCTAATTTCTGCGAACCTCAATTCGTAGTGATGAACAAATTCGTACTTTTTTACCTATGTGGATTTTGTCTCGAAATCTGTCAAAATTGATATACGTTATAATAGTGAATATTATGACTAATCTATAAAATCATATTGTTTAGTATTGTTATGCATAAGCAAATTGTTATTTATACATATTTGCAAATAGAAATACAATTTACCAATTTAGATTTTATGTGGATTTTCTCTATTTTTATATGAATCTATTGGTTTATATAATTTCAAAAATATAATTTCAACAGAGTTATGTGGAATAAGCTTTTTTCACACGTAATTTCCGGATTTAAAATAGTGATTCGATTTTGGCGAATGAAGTCATTGAGTTTGATCGGTCGGTGAAATAATGGCGCATCACACTCGATTGCGATCAACTTCTGATTAGAAAAGACATTCTTTAAGGCGCGGATGCTGCACGTTCTTGCTATATTTATCGAATAATTCTTCATCGGAATCCCAGAGGGAAAGTGATGCTGCCGGCGATCACCAGAATTACTAACATAGAAAACCGGTTCGCGCGTTTGATTCCTCGTCGGAAGCGAGACGGACATCTGAAATTTCACTTTTACGAGTGTTCTTAGCAAAATTGTTCTACCGCGCGTGTGAAATGGAAATCGGCGACGTGCGAAATTTCGACCGAATTGACCCAGGGGATTGCATGTTTGACAATTTCGGGGATCAGGCGATTATTTCGCCAACTCGACGATTTGTCGAAAAGGTGAATTATTCGAAAACGGAAACAGCTCTTTGTGATTTCCTGCGTTTTTGTCGAAAAAACGCTTGGCCGACGAAATTTGTTCGCACAGAATCAGCGATTCGACAGATGTAGAGAGCGGTTGATTTTCATGAGGGAAAAAAGGGATTTCGGCGGTTATCGAATTTCGATTTGCGTTCGGTTTTGTTATAATGAATAAATTAATAGATAAATGCCGAGATCAAGCGAAGTTTAACCGCGCGCAATTGGATTGTGGGAAACAACTTGTGTTAGCGTAATTTATTATCAGGTATTGCGGTAGTCTATTGGGAAATGTATTATAATATTGCTATATACGAGTGCATAGTTCTAGAGTCATTCACATCTGGTAAATACGCTTGTAACGTTCACAGAAATTCTCGATTGATTCGCGTGTCACGCGGCGACTGCGGTCCCGAGTGACAAACACGGGATTTCCCGAAAAGTCCGTATTCGGTGATCGATGACCGCTTTTTCACGACTGTTACGTTGTAAAAGTGGCGACGAAATTTCTAAAGTAGGTCAACCGCTCGTTCAACGCCGAAGACACTCCTTTATAATTGGTCGGGAAAATGGACCAACGAAAAATCGTCTATTTCTGGCCGCTTTGATTTTTCACCGGAATGGAACGACGAAAAGAGTAATACACGATTATATGGGATTTAGTGCAATAAAGGTATTATGGTTTTTAAATCAGAGAGTTTATTTTGGTTGGTAATTTTGTAAAAAGTCAAATTGGGATGCACGTGGAGAGCTTTAAGAAATATGATTCCAGGTGTGGGCGTTGGTTAGTGGCAAACAAAATTATTTTTTAAATTGCCCATTTCAGAAGATTAAGATACTACGTGACTGCCGAACAATACTCTATTATAGCAGACGACAAAATACTTGGAAAATTAAATATCACGAGTAATGTATACAATTGTACCGCCAAGTGCATCCGCAGTAATAATGGTTCATTTGAACATTGTTTGTCTAAAGTGTGTCATCATATGGCGGTACTTCTTTTACTCACACGAAACTACAAATTACGGCACCCATTAATCACTTCCCTTCTATTGCTTTTTGTTCGCAAAATATTTGTCAATGATGTAACAATTTGAGAATTTATCATTTCTTTTTTGTTTTAAATTTGTATCTAAGTAGTCGGTCTATTTATTTCGACACTGTCGATGTGAATTTTGTGTTATCCAATACGGTGTAATTTCCTGCAGACAAAATTTAATCGATAGACATGTCAAAATAGGGGTTAAAGGAGAAAACTCTCAAGTGCATGGGGATGCCAAAGATCCCCTTCAAAGTTGATTCAACAAAATGAACAAGATATAATACACAACGACTGAAGACCTAAGGGGGTTTCACATAGCACAAGGAATTTACTAAAATACTCAAGTGTAGATAAACATAAAACATACCATTAGTTTTTACGTGTGATCCCAACCCAATTAAAACCGATACAAAAATGAAGCAAAAATTGCATCGGATTCAATAGCGTTTCATAATCGGTTCAAAACGATTCATTATGTTATGAAATAAGGCTGATGGTTTAAATCAATAAAATTCCCTTTCTTAAATAGCGTATATTGGTTCAAACCGATACAACAAACATCTAAGTCATCAAATAGAGCTGAATCAGGCTAACTGGTAGATTCGGCAAGTATTCGAGTTTATGAAGCAATGCGTTACGAATGCAAATATTTCTATCGGTTTCAATTGATTTTCGTTTTCTCAAAATCGTATTAATCTGCAAATTGAACGTACCGAAGTGTAGGAATTTTGTGCACTCTGCTTCTTAACCTACGGCACAGTAAAGTGAGATGGGCAATAAAGATACGTTATAGGTGAAACAAAAGGATTTACTTCCTGGCTGGAAATATTTAATCTTCTTGACTTTCGTTCCACGGCGGAGTCGAATTTTATAAACCGCGAGAGAAACGGAGTGTGATCTTCACGAAAGAATTTGAGTAAAATTATGACAAAATTGATAATTCAGGCGATAAAGAAAGCCGAGATGAGACTGAGCCGTAGAGTTCTGACTGGTTTTGGATAACGATTTCACGGAGATAAGTTCGACACTTCGACTTTGTTGACCGAAGCACTTGTATGATTGTAATTAAATTAAACTTGTCAATCGTGTAAATATATCTCAAACTAATCCGTTAAGTAAAGAAAGAACTTTGTTAGGGGAAACTTAAACAAGAAGTGTGCACGGGCAAACTATAAATTTAGTGTACAGGGTGGTAATGGGAGAAGACTGTCGAGGACTTTAGGAAGCGAGGTGTTTTATCTTTGAGAATCAACTTAATATATTATACCGGGAAACGGACGGGGGAAATGGAGCACTGTAACAATTTCGTTAATTTTATGAATCAAACATGATCGGGCAGTTTTGGAGATATAAGGACGAGTGTTTTAATTAGTTTGATATTCGCAAACCATAAATCATTAACGATTTTCGGTGTGGGTAAATCAATGATTGGAACGGAAAGAGGGAAATTAGTAAAACGGAAAAGTTTTTCTCTGGCAAGACATTTGAAAAAGTTTGTTTCATGCTGTGATAACACTATTACTGGAAAGAGAAAATTGGTCATAATACTTAAATGGTGCTTATAACAGTTAACCCAGTGAGCTGAATTGCACTAAAAACTAGATTGTATTTAAGTTAATTGAATTCAGATATATCATTGTTATTTTCTTTATAATAGATAAAGAAAATTGCTAGTTTGTTCTTCATTAATTTGTTTAACAAAATCAATCAAAGCAGAAATGATGTCTTTTATGACTAAATTACTAATTTTAATAATTGAATCGCCGGATTCTATAACCCGATCTGCGCTATGGAGGCCATCATAGTGCACGTCGGGTATAGAATCCGGCGGTTCAAATGTTATTGAACTTCTTAGATGTATAAATGATTCGTTTATTAACAGCTGTAAACCCTTAATTTTATATTATTTATTATTTGTATACGTTGGAAAATCTGAGTGAAAATATAATACACTCAGAAAAATTTCGACTGATTTTCCCGTGAGTTTTTATCACGTGAAAATTCTGTGGCAACTCACCGGATTATCCGGTACTGCGCATGACACGATTCTATCCGGCCCACGGGATAATCCGGTGGCGCCATAGAACTATCCCGTGAGCACCATGGAATGATCCCGTGAGCGCCAACTGTTAATCACGTGGATGTTTTCCACGTGAATAAAGCGTGGAACGCCACGGGATAATCAGTCGGAATTTTTCTCAGTGTACATAATTGTAAATAAAAATAGGTCAAATACACGCATAATAACAGTCTAGTAAAAACTATTAATGTACCCTATCAACAAAGAATGTTATTTAATATTTCAGGAATATTCTACGAATATTATTTGTTCAAATAATATTTTATGAAAATTCTAGGAATTTCAACTAATATTCTCTGTTGATAGTATACTCATTAACTCAGAATTGACAAAATTACCCAACTAGTATAGTAAATTTTACCAGGAAGAAAATGAAAACGCAGTCATATTTTGTACATACATTATTCACACAGCGTCGCATGCCATTATTTAAAATAACAATTTGTCATACTTACAAGCATATTTATTTAACTATATTTAACTAAATGTTGCTTTGATATATTATGATTGGCATTGCCCTAACTGGTCCTAATGAGGAACCTAATCGCCGAAATTGATTGATCGCATGAAATGAAATATGATGAACGCACTGTTGCGCGCGCAACGATATGCACAATGTGATAATAAAACTCGATTTTTCTATCTGAATGCTTCAAACTTTACCATTCTGACATTTTGATATCATGATTGCGCAACCTAGTTTTCTTGGTGAAGACACTAACAAACATCGCTGACTCTTCCACGGAAAAAAAGATTCGCTGGGATAACGCCCCGAGTTTTATCTTTGGAAATACCCAGGTAAAAAATTATATATGGGCCATATATGGCAGACATATATGTACATATATGGCAGACATATATGTACATATATGGCACATATATGGTGGCACATATATCGCAACATATATGGCACGTATATGGTGGCACATATATCGCAACATATATGGCAACATATATGTCAACATATATGGCGCATATATGGCGCATATATGGCGCATATATGGCACATATATGGCAACATATATGTTCCCATATATGTGCCATATATGTGCCACATATGTGCCATATATGTTGACATATATGTTGCCATATGCCGCATATATGCCAACATATATGTCCCATATATGCCGCATATATGTCAACATAGATGTGCTATATATGTACAAACTAACAAATTATATAGTATAATTGACTAGTGAAAATAATTACTAAATGACTATTAAACACTAACGGTATGATTTATTATTAAAATTGTTTCCATTAACTTTGTCTGTTTAATACGAATTTCCGAGTTTTGATATTATCTACTCTACAGCTTATGTTGTAGTAATCACACTTATTAAATAGTACCTTATTTAATATTATGTTAGGGGACGTGTCGGGTTCGGAATTAAAACGACTATTTCCCGAGTTTTCTTGACTTTTTATTACGTCTTCGGT
>JABFPB010005304.1:0-13515 GCA_022817645.1 Ceratoteleas bidentatus
TACATATCTTTCAATTCAGGCTTATATACTGCGAGACCGAAGTATTGTGTGCTTGTGAGAAACAGCAGTACCAGTCATGCTACGCAGTGACATCAGTTTTACCCTTAGTAAAATCCGGGCCTCAATTATGATTGCCCGGATAACTCTGTGGGCAATGTATAGGGCCCACTTGGGTTGAATACTGGCCATTTCTATGTTCGTAACGCCTTGCCCGTGAAACACCCATAATGGCTTAGCAATTGCCCAGGAGGAATTTTATCAATAAATTTCGCAAAAGTCGACTATAAATAAATAATAGCCCTAATTAATATGAAAATAAAACCAAAAGTATCGCAAAATACAATACAAAATTACAATGAAAGAAAATCGGTATCGCAGTTTTGTCATTCCCACCAGTACGGAGATTCGAACCCACGACTCCCCGGTGCAAGCCAATACCTAACCACTGAGCCAGTGGAGTTACACCACAGTGAATGAAATACTAAGCCTACTTACTCGGCCAGGATTTTGAGCAATACTTTGTCTATTTCATCGAAAACAGATTGATATCGAGTGCGTGTATTACAGATAAAATAAACGATTGCAATTAATTAACCACTCTTATACATATAAATGTAAATATAAGTGACGTGACGATCTTATCAGCATAAATATTGTACATTGTTCTAATGTTCTTGATTAAATTGAAACTAATTAACACCTAAAAAACTAATTGTAACCTCGGACTGTACTGTTTTAGTCCATGACGGGATAATCCCAGGACTTAATAAATGATTATTATTATAAAAGGTAAGTCACTTAGCGATAGAAGTACCTTCAGGTAGTTTGGTTGATTTAGGACGAAGCCACCATTATCACGACAATTATGACACCGAATAGAATATAAAAAAATGTAAATTGTGCATTCTTGGATAATGTGTACCCGTAATACATTGATATCTATTAAAAACAAGATGCGATTGTATTTAAACATAAAAAATTGTCATGAGGTCGGAAGTTTAATTGTCTATTTTTATTGCCCTGTTAGTATTGTAACTTTATTTTACGATGTCTGTAGAACTATACTATCAGTTGTGTTCAAACTCGGTTTCGTCACTGCTAATATTTTAGACTTGAAATCAAATAGTTTATTTGTATTAATTAACAGTAAAAAAATTCCGTAATTATTTGATTCATGCGTCACCTACACCTAGTCTTCGTATACATAATGCTATTTCAGCTCATCTTTAAAATGCAGTCTTGAAAACTAGACATTGTAAGTCGATTTCTTTTCTCAGTACCACCGACCCGAAATATAATAAAGAATTCATTTGCTGAAAAAACACCCTCTTACTGCTAAAACCTGAATCGAACTACCTCAAAATGAAATTTTGCAGTAGAAGACGATGATAGAAATGGAGAATAGAACCCATATGTAGCAAAAAGTATCAGTGAGAAAGTGACGAATGAAAATTCAAGCGTAACGCAAGTGAAAAAAGGTACAATGAATAATTTTGCGTCCTAGTTGAGCAAAAAATGCATATTTTGAGATTATGCTTGCACGTACCCTCTGCAACGTGCGTCGAATGAAAGGAATTCGCCATGCATGAACGCGACTCGCAGAGTCGACAAAATAAATTAGTTCGGCCGTAGTTCGTCGAAGGGTCCATAAGTGAGACTTTCCATTTGCGCTATTTAAATTCCCATTGACCATTGTGCGTGCGAAGAAAAGAAAAACAAGTATTGCAATGTATAGCCCGATTTGATGACTTATCAATTAATCATTAGTCCCTTTAATAGATTGAATGCGACCCTATTGACACGACATATATTACCAAGTGCGGAGGGGTCGAAATGCCATCAAGGGGATGCGCAGTTCAAAATATCGGAAATCAAGCATTTTATTTTTCCAATAGGGGATTCAGAAATACAGAAAAACGTGTAAAGAGGCCATTTCGCTAAACGAAATTCGGTCTGAAATAGAGAATGGCACCCATTAATAAAACAAAAAACAAGAAAATGAATTGTACACATAAATTCCATTAAACGTGCACACAATTTTCCAATTAAAGTTCCACGTTACGACTCCAACTAACAGTGAAACGAGTTTCGTTTTGAGCTGATTTTTTCCGCATAACTGTTTTCATGCCTGGAGATAAAAATAAATTACGCGCTCGCGATTCTTTATTAACTTATGCGACACTTTGATTTACAAGGTCAGACAAATATGAATACGCCTTAGCCAATTTGTGATTGTCATGTAAAATGCAAGTATGATACAATATTTTTATTATTATTTTATACGCGTTTGCCGGCGAGTCGCGAGTTACGCGGTAGTTGAGTATGGGAAAAGTGTATCATGCATTATGGAGGATGATCGGGAAGTAGTCAGGAAACGGCATTATCGCAATTCCATTTCACTTTCAAAGGACAATCATCCAATCGTCAACATAAACACTTAAGATTTTCGAAAAGATTCGATTTAGCAGAGAAAAAATTACTTCGAAGAAAATAATCATGATTGTTATGTGAACACGTCAACGTGTTATTTGAAGAGAAAGAAAAAAAAATTGAATCATGTAAGAATACATTCTAGGAAAAATGATGAAAATAATACATTATGTGACAAGGGCGAAAAGTAAGTCATATCTTCCCGTAGTACACAAAATGCTTTTGGTATCAAGTGCAAGGAAAGTACTCAATTTTCGCTCGAAACAGGAGGAACGAGGAACAGGAATATAATTTTGGTACCAAGGGCGGAAAGTTATTACTTCCCTAGGTACCAAATGAGCAACTTTCATCCCGCCCAAGAGGAAAGTGAGTACTTTCCGTGCACATGATACGAAAAACATGTTTTTACATGTTTAATATTTAAAACATCCTTTTTCGTGTGGCGCTATTAGTTTTTCGAAATTCGCATCGGAAAGCTAAAAATGTATGCATTTTTCATGCAGTATCCAAGCGCGCTCTAGCTGAGTAATCGATGCGTTCGATACAAAGTGACAAATCTTTGTTAAATGTTATTATTACAATTTGTTTACCAATTGTACGGAAATGATAATATACACAGAAAGAAAATTCTTACTATTTTAGTACAGACAATTTGATTGATTGATCGATTGACAAAGCTGGCAATATTAGTAAACGGCTACTTTATACGAAATTAGAAACAAAGTTTCAACTAAAATGTCAGAGAATTATACAATTTTAGCACTTCACTCCGCTTACTTAATTTGCTTAGACTCTGTATACTATTTTGGTAAAATTCTTGAAAATGAAAGCGTAACCATTGCCCCCTGTTTGTGCATTTGCAAGAAAGCTTTACCAAATTGATGTAGAATTCTGAGAAAAATTTTTACACGAAACGGGATGCGAAATTTGTACAACTTGTATGCGTTTTTTGTTACAAAAATATCTTACGCAAAAAGTAAATAGTGAATATATACTAAATTTGTTTGATTTTTCTTTCCGTCTATGAATATCATTTATTATTCAATTTTAGGTAATTAACAGAATATTTATTAATAATTTTTTTTTAATTACTTTTAATTTTACAATAGACGTAATATTTTATAATAGACGTAATACAATGTAGGACTACGATTCTAAATCATATGCAATAATTCCAAACATAAAAAAAGAACTAAGAAAACGGTCGAGGAAAGAAAATAAATATACTCCATAATTATTAAAATTGTTCGATAGTCAATATTTTTTATTAAAGGAGATTTGTTTCGTGAATAGATTGCTGTAACAAGAATTGTTTCTGAATTTAACACAGGGTATGAAAAAACTTGGAATTTAACGGTGGAAAGCCAGTCTTATCATCTTGGTCAAGATGTTTCGCACAGAATCACTAAAACTTGCGACAAGAGCAGCATTTTGCTAAGTGTGATACGAGCCACAGAGGACAGCCGATATAAGCGAAAAGCAAAGGAAAAAGCAAAAAGAAAATAAAGGTCTCAGTAATGATAAAAAAATAGGAGAATAATATATTTGTATATTAAAACTTGACAAACTATTGCATGAAATATACAGCATATATTACACAAGTAAAACTTTAAACGCGGTTTCTCGAATATTATATCTCAGGGTTTTCCATCTTCAAAATACGCTCACATTACACGGATTTTTTACCAATTTAGTTACTTTTTGTTTATTTTACTCAGAAAAATACAAAGAACAACTTCTCAAGACGTTAATATTAAAGATACATAAACCATTAAATGTACCATTATCCGAATTGCCTTCTTATTAGAAGCTTTTTGGAAAAACGATGATAGCTTTGTTATTATTTGTTGTTGATATTCTAATTGATATAACAATTTCAGTTTCTTCTTATAAATTCAGGGAAATATATAGCAAACAAATTTAATCGATCACAACTTCCCACGTGGAAATAGCAATACAGCCCAAGACTGGCCCAGTACCGGCGCCGACCTTGCCAACACTGGCAAATGGTACCGATTCTTTTGTTTACCAGTTTCTACAAGACACTCTCTTGTAGAAACAATTTTTTTTCAAATTTTGAGGCGATCATATTGAAAATTGTGTGACTAATTCCATTTTATGTAAAAACTGTACTTTGAAATTGTCTTCAAAACTTTGAAAAATGAAAAATATAATTAAATTATACTGACAAAATGTAAATATACTATTTTTTATTTTATAC
The DNA here is from genome assembly GCA_022817645.1 of Ceratoteleas bidentatus. Classification (NCBI taxonomy): domain Eukaryota; kingdom Metazoa; phylum Arthropoda; class Insecta; order Hymenoptera; family Scelionidae; genus Ceratoteleas; species Ceratoteleas bidentatus. Next base: position 4,652 of record JABFPB010005304.1, read on the forward strand.
TACCCAGAAATATTAGGGCAATTTACGTTAACAAAATTTTAAATATTTAGGAATATTTCTTTAAAATTCTTCGATAAAAATCGGCACGATATCAATACTTGATGTTCTAAATTTGTGTACGTTTACGGAAATATATTTCGATCAAAATAGCATTAGATTTTGTAAAAGTATTGTTTACATGGAAAAATCATTCATGCGACTGTTACTATTTTTGCAGGCAACTGTTACATTTTGAGAGAGGTAAGCGTTACACTTTAGCTAAAGGGTACCTGTTACCCGCGATGAGGGTAATGGTTACACCTAAAAGTTCAACCATTACCCCGTAGAGCGCAATTACTCCTCTCGATATGATTTCGAGAAAATCATGTCGATTAAAGTTAGAATACAAATTTTTGAAAAAGCTGTTTCTATGAAATTTCTATTTATTCGTTCAAGAAATGTGAAGTAAAGATATTTTCGTACTTCACGAAAAAACACGTTATTTCCTAATTTTAGGGAGAGAAACACTGTTTTATTCCGCTAGGGAGAGAAGCACTCCCAAGGAAGGAAATTTCTCCCTCGGGAATAAAGCAGTGTTTCTCTCCCTCAAATTAAAGAATAAAACGTTTCGCGCACTTGTTACGAAAAATATAATATGCATCACGGGAGGGCAAGTCTCTTTTTACATTAAATAGTTTATAGTGCCAAATTTCATGTGTTATGTTTGGTAAATTGTTGAATAGTCTAACTGTAAACTGTCTAATCTAATGTAATTGAACCACTGCAAAATAATGTCGCTACTTTCTTCACTAAATTTTCGAATGATAGCATTCGATTCTTTTAGAGTCTACTTAAAATTTCGTTGCGTTTAAATTAATTGTTTTTCATTGAATTTATCGAATAGCAAAATGAACCGTTTTACCTCACATCTAATAACGTTTATGACTAACTTCCACTTTGTGAACCTATTATCATAAGTAAATCAGGAATGCTTAAACATATTATCATTATTTTTAAATTTTCAGTTCGCTTACTTATAATTCACTATTTTTTAACTTTGTAGCACCGAACCATTTGTAACTCAAATAATAATCATAAATACATTTGGTCCGGTAATTAATTTTGGCCACCTGATTTATAGCGGTGGCGTTACTTTCTTCCAAACCGAACGTGTCAAAGTTCAACTACGAAAGTTCGAAACGCTTTTATGGATTGATTAATGTGGCGCATAAATGATGGCGTATTATGAATAAGGGGATACCGGCTGATAGATTGGCAGATAAATATGGCGCACACCTCACGTGCTTTCCGAATTTTGCGACTAATTGACCGACGGACTGAAGACGTGGTAATTTGCATCGATCGTGCATTTCGAAATTGATATATCCCATTCCGACTTCGTCCGATTTTCTCCAAAAATGTACCTATATCCGTTATGGCGTTTATGCAATCATTTTTATTGTGTTTCGGAAAATTATAAAGCATCATTAAAGCAATATAATATGGTTTCTAACTTATATTGTTACTGTTGTTTATTTTATTGTTGTTATTTACACATTAATTTAAAGAACATTTAATAATTGATGGAATAATCATCTTCCTCCATAATTTCTAATACACGAACAACACTCAGAATATATCCCAAATTTTAAAATTATATTTATAATTCTGTAACGCCACCCCTAAAATCAATTTCGATCCCTACTTTATCGGCTTTCTTGTTTCCAAATTTTACACCAAACACGTTTAAACCTGCAAATGAAATTAACTCCAATTTCAATGTTTTTAACTGCATTTACAGTCGCTTTACATCAATTTTGTCTTGATTATCGCATTATGCCCCTCCCCCTTAAAATTGCAATTTCGTCGGGAAACCAGCTTGCTGAACGCGGCGGTGGTTAACGATCGGATATCGAAAAATGTTGCATTGCTAATTGCTCTTTAAATTTTTTAATTACCGGGACCTGTATTTTGTGACTCATATTACATTTTTTCAACCGGCTTTTCGCGCTCATCGATCGTCCGGTTATTCGGTTTGCATAGTCTGGCATTTTAATTAAACGTAATATACGGCACGTTGCAACAATTGGAAAGGATTCAATTAACGGCGCGATTAAAATATTAACGTTGCTCTATAATCGGAATAAAAATATTGCAGCAACCATAATTCGAATGCTAACAATAGCAAATAATAATGATAAAAAGAATAAAAATAACAAGATCGACGTAACCAGAGGGCCGATCGATATCCAATCGTTTGAAATGAAATAATAATTTATTGTGCGCATTGGTCATGAGTTTCAATATAAAAAGCATACGTTATCGAAACGCGGACCGAAACTGCTCGTAAATTCTTTCCGCGCTGTCATTACCCGAAGCCGCGACGGAGGAAAAACGCACTCGCACGGGTTGCAATAATGTTCGATTTTCATTTCCGCGGCCGTGCAAATCTGATCTCATTTTGCGAAATAAATAGTTTGTTTTGCCGTGCGCGATGTGTCGGACGATCGATACCACGACGACATCCTGGTTTTGGTTTATCTGCGATTTGCACTAAATCAATCTCTGCAGTTTACATTTCGATAATGCAAGTCTGGCGTTACTTTCGTCAGACGTCAAATAATCGCGGCGCGTTGATTAGATAAATGTGACGTGCACGCAAAATCCAACGACAAATAACGCCCAAATTGCGACTAAAAATATACGTTAGATGGTGTCAGCGCTTATTTTCCATGAAAATTTGCGGCTATCGAGGATTCTTGATTGCACGGCAAAAAGGAGTCTTTCGTAGCTGATGTTGAGACGATTACAGTCAGAAGAGTATTTCAATGTAAAAATGTTTTTGTATGATATGGATTGTATGCTTGACATACATGCGAATTGAAAAAGAGGTTGAAGAGGACTCTGTAAACTGTTTGAGAAAACGTCTCGTTATAAAATTATTGATGATCGTTTCCATTTTGAAAGGATGTCTAGAACACACCTTCTAAACTCAGCTAACAGCAACAAAAACGTTTAGTGTTCGTTGTAGGAAAAAGAAAATATAATTGTTGTTACATTTAGAAAACAACATTATTAACTAATTTTTATAATAATAAAACTGTTCCAAATTTCCGAACTTAATCGCTTCAATTAAAGCATAAACTTATGCTTTTCAGCTTTATTAATATAAAAAAGGACTAAAACTAACCTTAAAAATACACCACATACTTTACATAGTTTCGGAGTGGACCTACTCAGACTCCATATGGAGTGAAAATGTCACTCCGAATATTTAAGAGTGAGAAAAATTTTAAACAGGACATCTTTAAATAACGTTAAGGGAATTGTGAATAATTTAATTTGCAAAAAACTAAATATTTTGAAATTTTACTAAAGTTTTGTAATAGTAATATAATTTTTAAGTAGTTATCTGAAAACACTACGTCAAATTTAACGCCGGGTATCTCGGCATTTTTTGCTGTGTTAGGTACCCCGAGCGTCCAAAACCTATTCGATTTATTGGAAACTTATCTCATATCATACATACTATATTTAACATCCCGCGTAGAAAAGTACAAGTCTGCACATGATCGCGAGCATGATGTTGCCATCTTGTTGTCATTTCATTGCCACACTACGAGTGTAACAGTGGGATGGCAACAGTATGGCAATGGAATGGCAACAGGCTGGCTCGCGATCATGAGCTAGCCTGTTGCCAGATTTTCTTTTTTACTAGGGATAGAAGCATATTGATATATTTTTAATAACTTAATTTAGATATTTATGTAATTTAAAACGCAATATTTCTGTATGAGGATGTAATTTTTATATAACTTATAAAATCATTTCTTTAAACATTTTGTTTGTTTACTTAATCCTTATGTTAATAAACCCTTTAGATATAAAACGTGTGTTTTTCTTGCGTGGTAAATGATTTTAAAACGTTTTTCAGCTAATTGTTAGGGAACGGTTGTCGGTCGTTTCGAAATTTGATCGAAAAGATTTGTAAACAAACCACTGAGTTGTAAAAAACCCTCATTATTTTGCACCACACTACTTAGTCCTTGGTTTATAGTTTTTACTACTCGGCGCACACGACTCATTAGTATACATTTTTACCCGAGGACTACTAATTTAAAGGCTGCATATCATAAGCGCCAATGACCTTTTTTCGTTATCATCGTAAGCAAAACCTGGCAAAACCTTGTAAAAAAGCAAGTTTGTAAAAAAGAAAATAAGCAAATAATAAGTAGGAATTAAATAAATAAGCAATTAAATTGCCTATAAGACTATGGCGCTTCTGATGGGTCTGATTTGGCGCTTTTGATGCGCATTGGCTGGCGCTTATGTTAAGCCAGATATGGCGCATACGATGGATGATAAGGTGAACCAGGCGCTTTTGATAACCGCCGAATTTAAAGTATACTGATACTTATTGACAATTTTAATGAATATTAAAGTGATTACACCTGAAAAATGTTTTCTTAATATATTCAACTTGCCTTATTAATGATCTGTGCAAAACGTACCTTCTTTAATTAAAGAAAAAATACTTTCAGTTGTGCCGGAAAATAGTTTTCCTTTAATACTTTGTGTTATTCATTTAAACATACTGTGGCTTTAATATAAAAAGGTTAATTTTGAATGAAATTAATCTTTTGCTTTTCAATCAAATTGAATATTTATAAGAGTGTACATCGAAAGAAATACTATGTAGTAATAACACATGTAAATATTGTGCTAACATGAAATTCACGCTAGTTTACGTGAAATCTAGCGTGTTACATGAAACATGTTATGGCAACATATTTTCATGTAAACAGAATAGGAATTGCCTATATTACCAACAAAAACACATCTAACCAAAACCTTCCATTGCTTCCAATAGTTTCAATACACTTCTGCGTGTAAAATTACGCATCGAAGTGTAAAAGTCCACAATATGTTGTGTGCAACTAGATTACACAACTGGTTGCACACCAGTTGTGAAATCTGTGTTGTGTAATTTCACGCAACCAGTTTTACAGAGTAATGCACTGAAAAAATGACTTCACTCCAAGCAAATTTCTGTGAATGGTAAAACGAAAATCGTTTCATTTAGTCGTTTATCTTAAAACGTTTCATTTACCTAATAAAGGAAGTCATTTTATTGTAAAACGATATTGTTTACTCAAAAAAATTTTCCCTTTTACGGTAAAATCCAGTTGAAAAATTCCATTAGGAATTGCATATAAATTGCATTTATATGCTATTAAATAAAATGTATATGTAGTTCCATGTCGGAAATATGTTCTAATGGTTTCTATCTAATGGTTTTGCAAGTGTTTTTTATAGGTATCTAATTGTTTCTAATGGACCTTTTCATTAGAACTGGGAAGGGATCCTTTTGGAGATATATTAATGTGAAATCCGTTTTACTGTAAAAGGGATAGCATTACGGTTAAATGACCTTTGTTAGAGTGTTGGTTTACACAACAATATTTATATATTATTCGGACATTACTGTTGCGCGGAAAATATAATATATTTGTACCAATAAATCCAATGTATTTGGCCAACTACATTCTTAAAAATATCAATTCCACCAGAAGAGGAAGAAATGTCTTCTTGTTGAAATTCATCTTGTGACATATTCGTTGCCATGTAAACTTATATTATATTTTGAAGTAAAATCAAAAAGGCTGACCGAACACGAATCCGGCTGTCACGGGAGGATTTTCCCTCCCAATAATCGATGCCTTGTGCCAGCCTTTGTCTCTGCTGCTCCATGCGACAACTTCGCGATTTTTTATTGTGCGATTGCGATTTTTCGATTTTTTTATTGTACATGATATTATAAGTGCATGTGAGATTTGAAGTGACAAGGATGGATGCAGCAAGAAAGTGTTTCTTAACCATGAAAATATTTAGCGTCTGTCGTTCCTCAATAAGGACAGGACAGGAGGATTCGATGGAAGTAGATTTTCTTATTTGTAGAAATAGAAATCTTCATGGCAAAATATTGACAAGATTTTCCACCTGTGATAGCCGGTTTCACGTTGGTCTAACCGGACCTTTTTAAGAGTGTGGAACATTTTATACATGAGTCATCGCGATATGCCTATGATTTTACCACAATGCGTTGTGGCATGCCTTATCATAACCTGATCAGGACCTGATAAGGTTAGGCTTATCAAATGAAGTGGTTTCTTGAGCAAAACCTGGTTAGGCTATGATCAGGTTGCTACATCATAACCACACCAAAATGACATGATCAGGCAACTTATGGAGCGAGCCACATGAGGGACTTACCGATGCCAACCGTTAGATTCGATTCAATGCCTTATCAGGAAACCTCATTGGAACCTTATATTATTTGCATCAGGTATCCTCTGATCAGGTTTGCCACATCAAATTCTGATAAGGCCCACATGTCTGATGTGGTTTGCCACATCACATTTTCTACTCGGGTATATCGAAATCGTTATTTTTGCATTATTTTTAAGCAATTTTAATTCGATATTTTTGGAGTCTGATTTACATGCATTAATTTTATTCAAATATCACATAAAGTGATACAATTTTTTTGATATTTTAGTACATTTGAAATCCTGTCGATATGTTATATCCGAATAACTTACATCAGCTATATTTTTAATAAGATAGAGTAAGATTATTTTAGTAATTTCTTTTGAGAGGTGTATTTGTACCACAGTTATCGGTTGTAAATAACACATTTTGCTTTTCAATCACATACCGGTGCGGAATCGTTAAAATATTCTGTGACGACGCGTGAAATAATAACACTAAATCTTCGTTCCTAACTTTTCCTGCCGAGTAATGTAAGAGTTGCCTTTTTCTTTGCTCGATGTGTACTTCAGCATCAAGTGACCTGACACATATTTTCAACGAATATAAATACTTTTAATATGCGTCGTCAATTATTTCTTAACAAATACATGAAAGCGCTTTTTCAGCATCAATTAAAATGGACATTGTGCAGTCAATTAATTATGAAAAACGGCCACAAAAAATGAATATAAAATCATGACGAACCGAATATTGGCGAGGAAAATGTAACGGGCGGTGCGATTGAAGTGCGAACATCAGGCTGCATTATTGTGATGGACGTAATGCCTTTATCATTGATAGCGGAATTTCAAATTGCATTTTCACTTACCATTAACATCGATTCCCAAGCCATCCACCGAATGGGAAGCAGGGGTCGCCCTTCCACCTTAAAGTAATCGGCTGAGTAGGCTTTTCTTCCAGTGCCGAGATCTGAAATCTTTATAATGTGACCCCGATTCACCAAGCAATTTCTGGAATAAAAAAACATTTGTACACTCTTTTAAATTACTTCAATCGTATCAATTTATCGTTCATGCCAAACACTTTATTTGAATGTTCAAATGTGGCAGTCTCCCGGGCTGAGGAGTTCCGAAATACTTGAATTATTAAGGATTTCTTGTGCAGGTTTTTTTGGTCGTTAAGGGAAAGTAAACATTGTTGTCGGTCATTACTCAACATTAATAAGTTAAAAAGCGAATCTTGTGAAGATATTGTGCATTTAAACTCAAAGAGGTTATTTAACTAACTGTTTACTTAAGGTTGTCTAATGATTAGGCATTTTTGAAAAAGTTATGTAGAGTTTAAATCTAAAATAAATTTCCATAAAGTTATTTGGAATGATTTAAATTTGACTGACCGAAAGTACCAATGACGGTGTGTTAATATAATAATGAATCATCTCAATCAGTGTTCTAATTAATCTCGCGAAGGATTAATAGCTTGTAAAAGAGAGTTTCTAAAATCAACCACAATTAATTTGTAGGTTAATATTCCTGCAATGCATTGAAATGTATTATAATCGAGGCTTATAATTAGACAGAGCAATTTGAACGTTTGCGGCGTTAAAAGACACTGTGCATCAGTATTATCAGTAAGGTGATAAACTCAAATGAAATTAAATATCGCATGATAATTAAATGAAAAAAACACCGAAAGTTCGTTTTCGCGAAACAAAACTCGCATGAAATGAGCAAAAGAAAACCCGTGTTAAAATACCGTAACAATTCCCAATAATTAAGAACTTTTGGGTTTTTGGAAATGCAATTTACTAAGTAGAAGGTCCATTCCCAATAACATTGTTAAAGAACTGTGACAAAGATAAATAAAGTTGGTTAAAAAAATGAAGATGTAGTCACTCTTTCAGTTGTTTTTGCATTCTCCTGACAGTTATTAAAAATCTTATTGGGATTCTCCATTAGTTAGAAATTGCGGTTTCCAAAATCCCAAATGTTCCTAATTCTATTATTTTATTGGGAATTATTAGGGTATTTTCACATGGCAACATTTTTGACATTTTAAGGGGAGACCGAGGCAAAAGAATAACTTGAAGATAAAATAATCGTCAAAGGCTAATACTTTGGGACATAATATTATTAAATGAAACGATTAAAATTATATGGAAAGAATCCCCCTCCCCTCCCCCCTTTACGAGAACACAATTTTAACTTTTTCAAATTTTTTGATAAAAAGCTTCTGAAAATTTGTTTAAAAAGTGATTTTACATGTTAGAAAGTAATATCATTAATATATTTTGAGAATTGCGGTAGTAGATAGCTTTTTGTAAAAATTAATTGATTATTTATTGGAGAAATGTATCATAAACACTTGTAAAATCATTAAATGGGTAAATCAAACGTTAATATTAATTCGAAAATTATTATATGCAATGACAGTGATGAGATAAACACTGAACTAGCTTCATACGAAGGCCCCACTTCTTACGCCATCTCTTGTGCCTTATAAATTACGGCAAGTTTAAACATTTTTGTGACTCGAATGTAGGGTGAATGCACCAGTGAATGGTCGGTTTAGAAAAAAAATGGTTTTCAAACGTTTTTTTATATATAAATCAA
>JABFPB010005305.1:0-13514 GCA_022817645.1 Ceratoteleas bidentatus
AGGAAAGGGGAGGCCCTAGGCTCGAGAAGCTGGGGAGGGAGCCCTCGTCGCCCCCGAGTCCGAGTTACCCGGTGAGCTACCCGGGTAAGTTGGTGGCGCCACCGCTGCCGTACTTCGCCGGCGGCGGTTGGCCCGGACCGGGAGCCGCCTACAGCTACCCGGAAGCTCTGGCGCCTCGGGCGCCGTTCGAGGTCAAGAGCGAGCCGGCGAGCCCGGAGGCGCCATTCGAGGTGGCGCCGCGGCTCGAGGACAAGGAAGAGCCGATCAAAAGAGAGTCTCCGGACAGCGAGACTGAGCGGCGCTCGCCGGCAGAGGTGGGTCCGATGACGCCCTCGCAGGAGCCGATGAGCCCAAACGCCCCGGGTAGTTCGGGTTCCTACCGCTCCGGGTCCGAAAGCGACGCGGACGCGGACTACTCGTCGTCGTCGTGCTCGTCGTCGCAGCATCCGGCCGATCTGGCGCGACGACGGTCGTTCTCGCTGCGGTTCAAGCTAGACGTGCTGGACGCATTCCACCGGGACCTGGAGGTGGCGGGGAACCAGAGGGCCACGGCGAAGAAGTTCAACATCAACCGGCGCCAGGTGCAGAAGTGGCTGGGCCAGGAGACGGTGCTGAGGGACGAGACGGCGCTACGGGGAGGCCTCTCCCGGCAGCGGCTGGGCGCCGGTCACGAGAGCCAGTCGGCGGCCCCGGAGTCCCCAGTGGACCTTCGCACCAGGGGCAGCAACCCGGAGGCGAACCCGGGGGAGCCGGAACAACGCGCGAACCTCTGCTGCGAGGTGGGCACCAGTCCGCAGCCCTACGTGTACTGCCAGACCCAGGAGAACGCCTCCTACAGGAGCAGCGCAAACTGCAGCTTCTCGTGCTGCTCGTTCCGGGTGGCGCCTGCCTGCTACACCGAGGCGCCACCGCGGAAGAGGCCTTGCCTCGACGAGTCTCGAGCGGGGTACTGTTACTCGCCGGAGACGCAGACGGGGATCGAGCCGACCGGGTTGGCGCGTGCCAACCCGGCCTGCTGCTACGAGAACGCGGCCTCGCCCGACAAGACCGAGGGCGAGCCGCCCCAGGAGGTGCCACTCTGTCTGGTCAAGTCGAAGACCGCCGGCCCGACGGTGGCGCCGTCCAACAAGAGGGACGCCATACTGTTCAAGCCTTATTTGGACAACCCCGTGAGCAGACCCGGCGACGACTACAGCGGCAACAACAACAACAACAACAACAACAACAACTGCAAGGCCATCTGCAACCTCAACGAGGACAAGGGCCAGGACTACGCGCTGCAGCTGAACCTGCGGGTGCCGGCGAGTTGGGTGCCCCCACCCCTTTATGCGGACTTGCCGCAAGTCAGAAGTGCCTTCGTCAGGTATCCCGCGAGCTCTCATTTCACGTGAATCCACCGTACAAACACGCGGAAGTCACCTCGTGTTTGCGCGGCTGTCCTTCAAGAGTACCATTCCGCTTGTGAAGACAATTGTCCGATCTCGTGTTTTTACGTTAGAGGCTCCAGGTCGTACGACAAACATTGTACGAAATGAGACCTTTTTTGTGTAAATATGAGATAGGGCCGTTTTCTGTTCAGGCGTGAAATTACTGTGCACTTTGGAAAATTTTCTGGTAGACCGACGATGACTAACCTTGGCCATTTATGCTCACCCGAAATTTTATTCTCACAAATATACGAATTTGCTAGATAAAATATGCTCTTCAAAGCATATTTTAGCCATTTTATGCACTGGGAGAAAAATGTCATTGAACCAACAGCAATCTTGCACTAAAACAGTGATCTTTGTTGAACCAACAGTGTATTGGTTTTAAATCCACATTATGCATTCAAAAACAAGCTCGCTTTAGAACGAAGCAATGTTGTAACAACAACATTTTGCCCTTATTTCAAAAGCTAACTCTTTTGTTTCAAGATTCTGTCTTCTACTACATATCTGCTGTTAGTTCAATGGCATTTTTTTCTCCCCATGTGATTTTAGCAACGTCGAGCACGAATGACCTATCCTTCACACATTTCGTGACCCCATATCGACGAATCTTGAAGGATAGCCACGAGACTGCAGAGGCCGCGCGAAAAGCTGCATAATCGAATTCGATTCGTCGATGTCAAGTGTTTTTGTGCTCGTCGGTCGACGAGATTAACGTTATCAGCTAGGCCACTTGGAGGTCGCACGGTCTCGCGCGGATTCGGGAAGCCCGAGGATTGTCGCCGTGCGACGCCTTTCGTCGCGAAGTGGCTCTACAAATATTAAATTGCTCAAACGATTGCTTCCATGTAACACGGAGATAAAAACAAAGTATTACGTTGTGGCGCTTAATTGTACATACGTGTTGTATAAAGTCTCGTCGCGGCCGCTTGCCGCTTGTACGCGTCGCCTTAATTTAATCCTTGTATATACAAACTAATGAATTAATTCACGGACTCATCGATTAACCAGTTGATTCGACTAATCGCCCCTGCAACCGTGCCCGATTAATCGTTAACCAACGGATTGTACAAGCCAACCCACAAGTCGGTCGCGTTCCGGTCGAATTCGGTGTCGGTGACGTCGGCGGATCGCGTCGCACACACAAACAACTGCGTCATCCCATTTTGTAACAGATGCTGCGAGACGCGGATCGCTCGCAACCGGAACGCCGAGTGCCTTTCTCGCCTTGATGATACACAGCGAGCGATTCGCGACAGTCCGCGACGTATCCGCGAGCGTTTGCGTGCCTTAAGAGGATATCAAATGTCTACAGTCACGGAGTTGTCATTTCAATTTAAATGAGAGCAGTTCGATTCTCGAATTTCGGGGCATTCAATTCGGCGCCATCCCATTTACTAAAACTGTTTCCTCACACGAAACTTTTCGGTTTTAACCCAACTTTTAATACGATATGTTTAACAAATGAAAAAAATGAGAGTCGAACTGTTCTCGTAAAACCTTTTACTTCGTGATTTTTTATTCGAAAAAACTTTTTAACGTCGATTAGACATCGTCTTAACAGTTGTGAGCATCCAGTCGTCGAGCTCGAGTCGGTCGAGCGTGTCGGTTGATGGAGCAGCCGGGAAGGCGGGCGACAACGACCGCGTTTGCGCCCGCTTTCGCGGCCCGCGAAATTCAAGTGCAATTCAGCAAGAAATTATTTTTGTACAACCGAGAGTGCAACACGGGCGGGTCAGTCGCGTCGCGGAAGCGTGCTTCCCGGCACTGCAAGGAAACAAGTTTAGGAATAAGGGTCAAGTCTTACCTGCCAAGCAGGTCAAGGCAGCAATGTACAATGATCAGTAGCGTAATCATTAAGCCATAATAAATTACGTAATGCCATATCGTTTACATAATAATCTAGCGCCGAATGACTGACGAAAACGCGGCTTCGCGAGGGGGGTTTTGCGGTGACTGTGATGCTCCGTCACTTGAAACGTTGATTATAAACCGATTATTTATACCAATTGCGGGTTCATATGTCCGGGCGAACCAATTGTACCGAGAGGCGAAGACGGAATCGCGGCGCTCACTTGGACCTGGTCTTTCCGGTCGATCAGAGACTGGCAATAATTTCGATGGAAGTCGACGTTGGAACACTGAATTTAGATGTACGGAAATGTTTATATATATGGAAGATGATATATTATATTTGCGCATACCGAGTATATTGTATAGCGGGATAGAGAGAGCGAGATATGTATTTATCAAAATTTTATTTTACTACTTTCGATGGGCGTGCGAGTGACCTTTGTCGAAACCTGATGGGTAGTCGTGCCTTAGAACCTGAAGCTATCGCGGGACCAAAATATCTGCGAATGTTCGTCATTCGAGCGCGTTTCTCGACCCGAGACCGCTCAAAGTGCAAAAGATGTTGAGCGCTCGTCGATGTCGTCGTTTCGCCGAATTGTCACTTTGTGGGGCGTTTGCGCGCGATCGATCGCCCGCAAACCGATTCGCCGGTTTCCGATCGCGTGGCAATTATGTAATTCGCCGACGGACGCGCATAGTTGAGTGATTTTTTGTACACGAGGATTGCGTCAACGGCGGGAGGAAGTGTCCATTGAGTCGAGGGACGATCGGGCCGAAAAAGCGTGACCAAATCGGCCGACTTCCGCCCGTCGTCGAGCGCGACGCGCGATTTTCTTTCCACGTTTTGTATTTCACTTGCGACCGATTGTGCATAAACCTGTACACCGTACACGTATTTATTGTTTCTCGTCAAACTGATCATAATATCGCAAACCACTGGTGATTCATCGGCGTTGAATGGCGGAGTGAGAATGAGCGCGAACGATATGTCGACGAAGAAAATGGGAAACGTAAACACTCTGTACTATACCGACAAATAGAATTATCATTGTTAGAAGTCTAACGAATTCGAAAATATAAAAACTATTTTAAAGCAACTGGTCTTGTCCTTTCGCAACCCCGAGCCCTAAGGTAACTTATCCTGGCCCTACAAAAAATATTTCATAGAAACGAATAGACTAATTGATAATTCAACAAGGAATTCCTCGGTGGAAAGATTCTTACTGCATAATTTGATTTTCAATTTTTAAAAAAGATTTCGACGGGAATTCTTTACTGCGCGCGAAGTATTAATATACGGAGAAAAAAATGTATTAAATTTTCAAATAAAGTATAGAAAAAGAGGGCTATATGTAAGTCAAAAGAAAGTTTCAAATACAGTATATGAAAATGTTTGATAGAAATGTGAAAACTCTAACATATATATGTAAAGGTCGCATAAATCTTGTTTACATTACACTGAGAAAAATACACTGAGAAAAAGGTTTGAGTAAATTTTACTATATCATTTAGGAGTTACGACGAATCTTTTCCTATTTGAACAAAATTAGTATGACTTCGAAGAGTTTTTCCCAGATATAGTAACATTTACTTTAATTTGTACTATGTCTCTTTTGAATATATAATAAATGTGTCCAAATTGGATACGATACGTCGCGATTATATGATATGGTAAAACTTACTGGAATTCTAATAATTTGTCACCGAATATTTTTCTCAGTGTACGATCACATTTTCATATTTTTTTCGCCGGTTTATATTCCGTTTTTTGCCCTTAAAATGATATGGTTATCGTTTACTTTTGAAGTTACTTATGGCTTTAATTATATGTCTATACGAAAGATAATAGTACAAGGTAAATAAACATAATACCAAACCGTACGCGTTTTTCATCTTCAAACGAACGAAGAATACGTCTAAAAATCTAATTCCTTTCTATCCATTTTTATCAAAACCTTTCGGACGGTAAAAATCCCGACGATCGTTATCGCTCGAAATTTCCACGCGTTAATTAATTGATCGACTTTTGACGGACTATCGGGCTAATTATTATTTAATTGGGCTGGAGTCGCGCCGGGCTTATCGTGCGCCAAGTTTGATTGAATTCCTACTCGGGCAAAAAATTGTTTTCAACAGTTGTCGCGAGCGATTCGTTTCATAATCTCTCGAGTGTAACGTCAAACTCTTCGGTATCGCGCCGCGTGCCCTTATCTGCGGTTATCTGTGTATCGATTATGAAAATAGGTTAAGCAAAATAGAAAAGCGACGCGTCGTGCCGCCGAAAATCGGAGTGGCGCGGGGGTAACGTTGCCGCTCCGGGCGCGCCGCGTTATCGTCGTCGATTCTCGGAAAAGACGATAATCCGGGCGTCTGTTGGACCGCGTGTTTGTCGACGGCCAAAATGGGGCTTACGGCAATCTGATCGGCAGGTTGTTCCTCGCTTTTGTGCGGCCGATTCTCGTGGCATTGCCGATACGCAAACAATTAGATAATCGCGATAAAAGTAAACAAGTTCGGACAGTTGGCTCGCGGTCGGGCGAAATGAAAATAACGCGACTAACGAGTCGCGGTTTGCCGACTCGCTCGGCCCCGAAAAACCCGTTTCTAGGCGAAAAAGGGGGCGCTGCACAAAGGAACTTATTTGTTTACGCTGCTCCTTTTTCCCGTAAAATCTCGCTCGAAACGCGAGGCTGCAAGAAACGATCCGCTAATACGGATAATCAATTTATAGCATAATTATAGTCGAATGTATCGACGGCCGGTTAAAATTCGATTTTAAGATTCCGCTGATTATAGGTGGCGGACGGGCGCCCAATTTCTGCTTTCCTCGACAAACAAGTCGGCCGTTCGGCGCGCCGGCTCATTATGCAACGCGATGTTCAATAGTTTTCGAAAATAGGCTGCTCCCCGAGAACGGCCGGTGATTATTGTTATTTCGCCCGCGGTGCGTCGAATAATACGTTGCGTGGCCGGGTAATAATTCGCTAAAAGGGACACACGGGCGCTTTTTATCATTGCAATTTTCGGAGCTCCCCAACGGAACCGAAAGGTGAAAAAAACGTTTGGTGAAGGTTTCTATTGCGGTTGTGAGGAGTTCCTATAACGTTCCGAACGTTCTGTAAACGTTTATACAACGTTCAAATTTCCGATAACAAAGTTTCTAGGACGTTCTCTAAACGTTTATGGAAACGTATGCTGGGAGATATCAAAAAGAAACCCTTGTTTACTTATAAGTCTCGTGGCTCAGTGGTAAGGAGTCCTCTTCGCACTTTGGAGGCTTGAGTTCGATTCCCAGTGATATCTTTTTTTAAGAGAGTAAACGTTTCGAAACATTCTATAAACGTTTAGGTAACCTTTCAATAATTTTACAAATTCTTAAAAATAAAAAACTGTAACGTTTGTGAAACGTTTGGTCGACGTTGAGACAACGTTTCGAGAAACGTTCAGACAACTTTCCACAGCCGGAAATTAGTCGGTTTCCGGAACGTTTATAGAACGTTTGGAACGTTGAAAATCCTCTAGACAACGTTTAGCAAAATGTTCGCCAAACGTTTATTGAACTTTCGGTTCCATTGGGGCTATTGCGTTTCGGGATCACGAGTCCGTCAGACGTGCCGCGACGATATAAGCCGATTTATTTATCGGCGCGCAATTCGAACTCAGACACGGCTTTCGTGGATTTTTGCGATGCCGATATCGTACGATCGCCCGACTAATTCGAGCGGCGGGAAATAATCGGCGATAAATGGGCGGTTGGCAAATAAATAGTCGCGTCGATTGCACGGCAATGTATGAGGAAAACGTGGAAATCGCGGCGACGAAAGTGTCCGCGGAATCCGGCCGCCGGGAGCGGGAAATACGAAAACGGCGTGTGCGCGCGGAACATTCGCTTTTCGTCGCCGATAATCGCGTCACGCGATATTTATAGGAGACATTTAAATGCGCGGACACAACGTGTCACCATAAGCGACTCGGTTTCGTGGCATTTTTGCGGCGCTCGCGTGCATGTTCCGGTAATTATATTTTCGAACGGTTCTATTTGAAGAGCAGTTTTCTTCTTGCATTCACGGTTTGGTCGATCGTTGAATGTAGTAGAGGTTAGAAGAGGATGGAAGGTTTATTTTAGTTTGCGATTCATTAAAGGATGTTGCGATATAGTACTTTTGTCAAAAATGATAAACTTACAAAGGCACGTATATTACAGAGCAGCATTGTTAATTGTTAACATTATAACATTATAAAAATTATAAATTGACGAATAAACGTTTAATCATTGATGAAATAACCCTTGAAAAAAAGAAATTAGAAAAACACCGAGACAATAAAATGTAAAATAATTCAAGTTTAAAAAAATTAATTTTTTGTTTTAAAAATTAAATACGTAATAGAATTAATCTAGATTCTAATATTTTCTCTTCGTGCATTCCATAAAATGTGTTTGGAGTTAGAAATTAAAGGTAATAGAAAGACATTACATGACTCAGGATTCAATTTGCACGAATACATTGTTTAGACATTCAAAGAAATAGAAGTCAATAGTAATTTTACTTGTTCTATACCTTTTTTTAAGAAAATTGATTCGTTTGTTTTAACTTCTATTGACTTCTATTTCTTGCTATTTTTGCTTTTTTTTATTGATTTTCAGAGATTGTTGATAATATGTTATTTTAAAATGTTACTCTAAATGTCGATTTAGTAAGCTATCTAATGTTGACAATTTTAATATCTGTCTTTATATAACATCTATGTCTAAAGAAATTATATGCTAAACATGTATTTCGTGGAAAATTGTTTTTGAGGAATGTGGTCAAATAATGAAAAATAACATTTGACATTATAGAAAATTGGTTTTGAGCAATTTTTTTAACAATTTACTGTGTAGAGAGAGGTATAGTTTAAGTTTTAAGAATTAAGAGTGTACTATTACAGCTTAAAAATATTTCGACTCTAATAAGTATTTGGAATTGTGATGTACGCTAACTTATTAAAACGTCACCTCAAAAGCATTTCTTATGAACAAAGCTAATACTAATAATATACCGTTTTTCGAGTGGGAATTGGTGAACCTCTTTAAATTTTCAGAATATGGTAGTTTTTACCGGTTATGAATTAAACGTATTGTATACATGGAATGATAAAAATGCCACCGTTTATCTCTAACGTTTTAAAATAAAACTTATATGACTATAAAAAATTCCTTAGAAATGCGTTAATTTTATTGCAATCAATATTTAAACAGAAACTTCCAATCAGTCCAATAAAAATAACGTCGTAGAAATTAAGTTTTCACGAAAGATACGGAATGGAATTAACAAAATTGTATTTCACAAATTTTTACTACGCTTTTTTTCGAATAAAAGTCGATTGCGTAAAATTAACTTACGCTATCTTCATTCACATCTTTCAATTTAATTAATTAATATAATAGATTGTAATTAATTTATATCTTATCAGTTCTCACTTTTACACTTTTAAACCTTCAAACACTATCTTTCAAATAATTTGAATAATACCACATTTTAAAAACGATATTTCGCATTTTTTCAACCGAAAAACATGTTTACAATTGTTAACTCAAATATTTCTTCGCCGCAAAATCTATTCACACAAATTCCATCGATCAGTTTCGCGCGACGCATTCGTATTAATTTTATTTCCCACAAAAACATTATTCTCCCTCAATTCCCTTTTTCCGAACCTAAATTTATTTTCAAATACGATTTAAAACAGTATCGCTTTCACTCGAAGCCTTATTAATTTTTTGTCACTAAAAGGTCATTTCCAAGAATGCTGAAAATGTTGTAGACCGTTTTAAGAATGTTGTGTCGGAATAAAATCGCTTTTCCCCGGCGTTTGTGCGTCGCGCTTTTAATCGTCCCGATAAAGCGAAAAGTCGCGCGCGTTATCTCGTTCGGCCGGGTTGCGCAACCGCGCGATGAAAATTCAGCGCCAAAATGAATGCGGCGACACAATTTGAATAGCGTCGGCCGAAACATGGTGAACGTGCGCCGCGACTTTCGAAAGTGGGAGTGTGACAAATCGGCAATTATGATTTGTGTTTTCGCGGCCGAGCTGAAAGTTGGATTAAGAAAAACGGAATGTTTCCAGGGGAACTTTAAGCTTTCGCGATACGGCCGCTCTTTCTTTTTTCCGCCGCAACTTCCACGTCGTTT
Organism: Ceratoteleas bidentatus; assembly: GCA_022817645.1. NCBI lineage: Eukaryota > Metazoa > Arthropoda > Insecta > Hymenoptera > Scelionidae > Ceratoteleas > Ceratoteleas bidentatus. The sequence goes on from JABFPB010005305.1 coordinate 9,458, forward strand.
TCTCCGCAATGCTGCAAGCTCGCTCGACGCGTAATCTCGAAACGATATAATTCACTGCAACTGAAATTAATACGGGCGCACATTGTAATGCAATGATGGAGATAAGGCAAAGACATTTTGCGTTAACTAGAGGAACTGGTGCGATGCACTGGTCATTGATAAATGAGAGAGAATGTCGGACTATATAGTGCCGACAAAAAACGGGTATCAAAGTCAACTTGTTGTTATAGAACAAAGAGATTCAGATGTCAAATAAGTGTTTCGATTAAATCAATTTAAATGCACTGCCCAATGACACTGCTTGCGATCAACAAGAACTCGACATATAGTTGCATACAGTCTCATAAATACAGTAATTTAAAATCTATCAGATTCGTTTGATATTTAAAGGATTTTTACATTAATATATTTCCAGGTGGAATTCGTTTAAAAATCAGAGGAATATCTTGTAACCGTGTCCACACGGGGAAATAAAGTGTCTTCGAAAAAAACGAAAAAAAAGATACTTTTAGTATCTTTTGTATCGAAAAACATCTTCATTTGAGACGTTTTTCATGTCTTTTCACAAAAAACCTGTTAAAGAAAGACACCTCTTTTGGTAGTGCAAAAGTGAATTCCTTTAACATTTAAAAGGAATGTAACACGACTTTCTTAAAAGTTAAAGGAAAATCATTTGAGCTCACAAAAAGTAAATCCTTTACGTCATAATATTGAAATAAACCTAAGTATTTCTGTTGACATGTAAAAGTGACAGTATAAACTAATTAAGATACCATTTTGCAAAAATGTCATGACATTTACGATTGCATCCAAATATATTTACTGTTTATAGTTTTGTAGCCAAAATGTTTACTCACGGTTTAATGATGTGGAATCGGACATTTCTTGTAACAATTCAAAACTGATATCATTTTCTGAGAAAAATTATTAAACGAAAGATCCAAATCATCTTCAAACTTTTTTTTTGATAAGCTGACCTCGCAATTACGCAATGTTTGGGGTTAAATTTATTATTTTATCGTTTGTGTAGGTAGAAATTATATCAAATAGAAACATCATACTTACAAACATTATGTTTTACACTTCACGAAAATCGCGAGATTCGTCGCTTGTCGCATTGAAGATAACCTAAAGCGGGCGCTTTTTGAATTTCGCGCTGATGTTGAGTAAACAGAATCCTTTAAGGGGGTTTATCAGTGCTAAAGTTACGGAGTTAGTGTCTTTTTATTTTGCGTTGTTAAAATAGTTTGTTTGAAAATAATCTTATAGTCAATCGATAGATTTTTTTGGGAGATTGTCTCAGTGTATACAAATGTGTTAATCATTTTGTTATATTGCGCAACTTTTGGAAAAATGATTTTTGCCACCTCAAAATCTACTTCCAAAAACTGAGCGAATCAAAAGAATTGTTATAATTCATTTCCTCTAAAAAGATTCTCCCACATTGAACAAATTGAATGACTCCGCGTTTTTTGTAAAAGAAATTATTTTAATGTTTATAAATTGAAAAGACACTAATCTATTAAATTTTGGCTGATAAATAACCTTAATTATTAAAGGAATACGCTGAATTTGAAATCATGTTCCTTTATGTCTTAATTGTTTGACTTCTAAGCTCAATAGAATTTTCTGTTATATTTTAAATTCTTCCTTTATATATTAAAGTAATCATTTAAAGGAATGCAAATAGAAGGCATTTTTTATTTTTAATAGAACACTTTTGAAAGTGTATATTTAATTGTGCAGATATTGTTCATCGGTACGTGCGATGGTGAACATCCGAGGCTGTCGTGACATCGATTCTCGACAATTGATCAGAGCGAATTTCCTCCCTTTTATAAGGCGAAAATTAACCGAGATTGTTGGGTATTTTGCCATAATGGTAATATCGCTAATCGAACTTTATATTTACAAAATTCTTCTAACGATAATAATTTATTTAAAGAGGTCCATGTAATACGTATGTATTATAATTTGTGTTTTGGGGATTAAAATTAAAAAAAAAGAAAAACGAAAGAAATAGTTACTAAATATAAAGAATGAATTAATTTATTCGTGATTATCATGGACCATCGTGGTTTTAAAGGTCTGTTGGTGAATTTTAAAATGTCGTCACGAAAAAGTTATTAATGGTTACGACGTTTTAACAGATATACAAACATCTTTCGTCTGTGTGCGGCGTTATCGTATATATGATAAATTGAATTTTATTAATAATCTATTTTGTTAGATATATCACCACTGTTGTATAACTATTATAATTAAGCTAATGCCAATGTTAAAATAGACGCGTTCTCTCTACAATCGACTCGCAAATTCTTGTTGCAATGGCGCGAATGGTCTTTGAACAATCGATCTTGGCCAGTATTTTTCTTATTTTGGTCACTTCAAAATTTCACTATTTGTTTTTGGGAATGTTTATTTATATTTAGTGCATCTGAGAACTTTCAATGTTTTGACAAATTAATTCAAACATTCTATATGTAATTTATTTTCAATGTCAGTTCGTGTTGATTTGTTGAAGCAATTTAAAATACATAGGATTCCTTCCATTTCGAATGTACATTTTGTATTATATAGCTACATTTACATAGGGTAATACCAAGTGTACATGTATAATTTCACTATATTATCACAGTTAGACTTTATTTTTCAGTTTACGATCGCCATTATCTATTAACCTTCAATTTTGTTCAAACGACTCCGTTGTAAATAAAATATAACGTTTCAAAATAAACTTAACATCAAAGTTACTTTTAGTGCTTTTATTTCCTTTACTAATTTATTAATTCTCTTCGATTTAAATTGGCAAACATTTCTATCAATATCATTTGCATTTTATTAAAGATTGTTAAAGATCTTATGGTTGCCTAAAACTTGTTTAAACACACTCCTACTAACTTTTACTCAATAACACCTACCACTAATTTCAGCTTGCAATGGAAACTTCAGTCCAATTCCTATAAAATTTGCTGAATTCAATAAACAAAGAATCCAAAACAACAAATTCATGCAAACTTATTTCTTCGAAAATCAGCCACAACCGTAAAAGAGGTCTGCAAGATGTGGGGTCGGCGAATTTTACCTATATTTATCATGTGTGAGGTGCCAGCTAAAAAATAGAAACGCTGTAATGCAGGTTAAAATATTTCGCATCAGTTTTTATTCTTGTTACGTTAAATAAGTTAAATAAAGCAAGTATAATATATTTTGTTTCTATTTACATTCATATTTCAACGATTTTCAAAGTGATCATTGCCATTTCCTTGCCATTCCTTCCCACGCACCATGATAGTTCTGTACGTGCGCAACGAAACACAATTATTCAATCCGGGACAATATTACAGAAATGTGTTAAATTCATCAAACTTCAAAAACCATTTCCCATTTCTAATATATATTCCCTACAATAATTACATACTTATTTTCTCACACACACCAACATTACGTCACAGTCATACAAAAGCAAACATTTCGAGTGAAAATAAGCCAAATACTTATTCCCAATATATACTTATAACTCAGTAATCCAATTCACATTGAACCAGTCATCAACCTCATCTCCATTCTCCAAGCAAGCATTGCCCAAAAGGCCTCTGATGCTAAGAAAAAACCAGAAGAATGAACTAAAATGTCCAACACTTTTAGCGGATTCGCCTCTTAACTTTTCCACCCATTTAACTGAAAAGCCAACAATCAAATGTTCATAGCTATTTTAAAACATTCTCGGGATGTGGGAGAACATGATCCATTTGAAAATAATGTTTGTATGATGAATCTTAGACATTTTTACCACACCACCACGTCAACAATATAACAAAAAAATAAATTTCTTTGACTTTTCCCAAAGTGAGGAATTGTTTTGATTTCGTTTCAAGTAAAATTGTAATGTTTTACAGTAGTTTGGTCGCTGCAGACGCTAGTCAGAACAGAAACTAATCAAATCAGCAACATTGATGTGAAAAAATGTAAATAAAAAGCGAAAAGTTCTGCTGCCACGGAGTTAGGGACTTTGTTTATAAATGAAAATCTATGGAGTATTCTTTGACAAATTATA
>JABFPB010005306.1:0-13510 GCA_022817645.1 Ceratoteleas bidentatus
AATATGTTTTATATGATCAAAATCTTTACTAATATATAAGTGAGAATATATGTTTGTTTGTTTGTTTGTATGTTTGTTTGTTCGAGCATCACGCTTAGACTAATACAGCTTTCAAAATACCGACATCATAGGCGGAATCCTCGAAGTCTCGAGATGGTTATAGGCTATAAAAACGTTTTATGTCAATGTAAAAAAGAAATTTATTTTTTCAAATTTTGTAATGACTGACATCCATTTTTTAACATTTTTGACCATTTTTCGACCACTTTTAGACCATTTTTGATCATTTTTTTAGCATTGCCTGCCCGTTGCCTGCCTGTAGTCTCCCCGTAGTCTGGCCGTTGTCTGGGCGTTGTCTGGCGGTTGCCCGATCGTTGTCCGTTCGTTATCCGATCGTTATCCGATCGTCATCCGATCGTTATCCGATCGTCATCCGATCGTTATCCGATCGTCATCCGATCGTTTTCCTATGGTTATCCCATCGTCATGCGGTAGTTATCCCGTCATTATCCGATCGCCATTCGATCGTTATCCGACCATGATTCGATCGTTATCCGATCGTTATTCGTTATCCGATCGTCATCCGATCGTTATCCGATCGTCATCCGATCGTTTTCCCATCGTTATCCCATCGTCATCCGGTCGTTATCCGGTCGTTATCCGATCGCCATTCGATCGTTATCCGACCATGATTCGATCGTTATCCGATCGTTATCCAATCGTTATCCGATCGTCATCTGATCGTTATCCCATCGTCATCCGGTCGGTATCTGATCGTCATCCGGTTGTTATCCGATCGTCATATGATCGTTATCCGATCTTCATCCGATGGTTATCCCATCGTTATCCCATTATCATCCGGTCGTCATCCGATCGTTATCCGATCATTATCCGATCGTAATCCGATCGTCAACCGATCGTTATCCGACCGTTATCCGATCGTTATCCGATCGTCATCCAATCGGTATCCGATCGTCATCCAATAGTTATCCGATCGTCATCCGATCGTCATGCGATCCTTATGTTTCAATTTTTGTTCGGTTAAAGTTCGTCCAGAAATATCAGAAATTTCACAAAATCTCATAGAAATAACATTTATGAAAGAGTAGGTAACAGACATTTGGTGTTTGATGTTATATGAATCATAGACCCGCATTATTATAATTATATTATTTTCATACATTAATCAATACTATGCGGATGTATGTACATATTTAAATAATAACGTTTGGATATCTGTGTAAAGCGTTAAGTCGTACGTATTAGTATGTGAAAAAATTCTAATATTGTATGAACTTTATAGATTTTACATAAGAATACAGATTTTACAATACATAACGTATACACACAATTTTTTTTGTTTACCTCTCCAAATATCACATTGCTACAGTTTTTCCCATTATCACATATATTCCCATGTACATATATCAGTAAGGATTATATTATGGATGTTCATATAACTGATATTATTTATTTCCCGGCGAAGCCGGGTATTGTTAGCTAGTTCTTAATAACCGCGTATTATTTTGATATTATAATTTCCGAATTTATTTATTTTCGGCCCGAGTGGGCATTACATCGGCCCGAGTGGGCATTATATAAACCATGACCCGCAAGCGCGAGCGTAACATTTCTGCTTCCGCTCTAGTTTTTGGACCAAAGGGTTCGATTCGGAATTGGCGGGCATTTTGCTGCAACGCGGTCGATCGCAGTCCGGTCCGTCACGTCGTCCGCGAGAACAATAGTGGTTGCGGCATTCACTGCCGTCCGGTTCGACCTGGTAAACATTCGTTTATTCTGCTCGGAATTATCCCGTCGCCAGAGGGTCATGCCGATCGGGAGTCGCCAAGGTTCAATAGTTCCAGGGCAGCAGAGAAACGGATAAGTATTCGTCACCGAGGGAAAAGACACTGAGGGATCCTTTATCACCTCTGTCCCCGGTCGGTGTTCGATCGATTTTCTCTACCTTAGTCCTTCCCGGCTAAAGGCCATCTTCCACCGACCGCTAGTATCTAGCGAGCGGTGTCTAGTTCCCCCAAACTCGCATTAAATTGATGCACAGAAAACGCGTCAATTTCGTTTCATATCGCTCTTTAATTCGACGCTTGAAATATCTTAACGCTTACGTCGGTAAATCCGCGGTCCCATAGGGATGCGAACGCGACGGTTGTGTGAGTGTCCGGACGATGTTCAAACTCGGCGGCGCATGAGTGTACGGGCGCCGAAACCGGTTCTGCGGCGTGTGAGTGTGAGCGCTGAGCGTGTGTGCATCGCGATAACGCTGACGATTGAGTCACGCGGGTGCTTCGTCAACTTGCAACAATCAAACGGGGCATTTGATATTATCGGAACGGGCTCAAATTTCGGGACATTGTAGGGGAAGGTTAACCCTATATCCCCATATAAAATTCCACACTTAAATCCGCCCATTTGTATGCGATTTCGCAGTTGCAAGTCGACGGACTTATCGGGCTCGTTTCGCTGGCCGCGTTGACAGATGGGATTCGCGCTGGGACAATTGTGACTTCCGACACATATACTAATTTCGAATTATTTGAATTGTTTTACATTTCAGTTGCGCGAAACCAATTAAAGCCAACGGTCATTTAACAATCAACATGGGGATATTGGTCATAACAAGTAACGGTCAAACATTTTAAGATTGATGCGCTCTGCGCTTCCCAAGCGTCCTTGGGCTTTTCGATCTCAATAAATAATACGTTAAAATCTCGTTAGAATAGCCAATTTAAAGCGAGAAATTAAAAGGTCAATTTTAATCAAATATTAAATCCGCTATTCAAAACCGACAATCCGTTGATGATTGGTGAGCGCGTGGGCTCTAAAATTTAATTATTAATTTTGAACAAATTTACCAGCTAAAGTCCTTTCCTTATTTTTGCGAAAGATGCCGCCTTCAATCGGCTAATATTGAACAAATAGGATTATCTGTCATGTCATCCTCTTCCTCAATCTCAAAGGCCGATGTTGCAAAACACCGATTTCATTGCCTTCATGCTGACAGCTATTTTGAACTGAAGTAAATAAAACACCTAACCTGAGTGACGTCTCAACGGTTGAGGTACACCAAATAACAGCAGAGTTCCACTTTCACCAGTTCAAATTGTCAGAAAAGTAGATTCTAAACACGAATATGTGTTTTATGAAATATGTTTAACTTTACCTACGTCCCTAGTAGAAATTTAATGTGGCATGCCACATCAGACGTGTGGGCCTTCTCAGGAATTGTTGTGGCAAACATGATCAAAGGATTCTTAATCAAAACCATACGAGGTATTCCAATGAGGCATTGAGTGGAATGTAACAACTGGAATCGGTGTGGCCCTGATGTGGCATGGCCCTTTAGTGGCATGCCACATCAGGACCTCATCAAGAAAACTGATCGGGTACTAACCAGGAAATTTGATGTGGTTATGATATGGCAACCTGATCATGGCCTTATCAGGTTTTGGTTAGAATCCCACATCATTTGATGAGAATAACATGATCAGGGCCTCATCAGGTTATGATAAGGTAAGCGACATCATCACCTGGTAGTATGATATTCATATCACATTCACTCATACATGTAATGTTCCAATAGCTCGGGAACAAGTCAGACTACAAACTGAGCATCGAGGGTTCAATTCTCGTCTCAGTCATTATATTTTTCCGGCATAATATGAGTCTGATGAGGATTCCATCATGCCCACAACTCCAATTCCAACCGTTACATCGGTGGTCAGGTCCAAATATGGATGCATAATGAGTTTCTGATCAGGTTATGTGGCATCCTGAGCAGGCCCTGATGTCAGCATAATCACAATTTTTACTAGGGGTGTTTAATACGGAGCAAGTGTTTTATCGACGAAGTGTTTAATTCAAATGTTGTTTCCCATTTAGCGTCTCAATATAAAACACACAATACCTTTTTATTTACACGTTTTACATTTCAAAACATTTATTACCTTAAATTATTTTATTTTGAAACATATTTTTGTAAGACAGGTAAAAATAAAACACTTCTTCTAATGAAAATATCATATCGCGTTTTGTGTTTTAAATTAAAACACTTTGTAAAATAGATCTAAAACGCCTGTTTTTGCAGTGAATAAATTGAAATCTTACAAATATAATAGACTAAACTAAGTTTCTGTAATTTAATCATAAGTTTTTTATTTTTATTTGTCAATCTGTAATTTAATTATAAGTTTTTTTATTTTTATTTAAAAATGTCCGATTTCATGTGTCAAAATTGGATGAAGTCGGACAGTAATTAATTATGAATTTATTCGGGGAGAAGTGTAGATTAGGATATACATTTCAGCTATACGAAGGACTTTATGGAAAATGATCTTGTAAGCCTAACCTATTATTTTATTGGTTAGGTACCGTAACTTTGGAAATTTTTTTCGCCAAATCGATCTGTGACATATTGTTCATGATGATCCTACATTATTGCTGAATAAAGTTTCTGTAACAAATATTCAAAACTGTGGGGGGAGTAATATTTTGAAAATTGAAGATTTTATATTTTTGCGCAAAAAATTGCTATAAATGATGTAATTTTGATGATATAATGTACAATTTTCTTTATTTAATCGAATATCAAATGATTTTATATGTGGGAGTTCCCTATTGAAAATTTCCTTCATATACCATTAATACCAAAGTGACCGAAATTATATTATGACTTTCTACCACCAATATGGAAATGCATATATCCGTAGAGACATGTAATCGCACTGCCACATAAAAAGATTTCTCTGATGGTTTCTATGCAGATTTTGACATTGTTTGTATCGGTTACTAGGGATTCTGATGGCATTTTTTAATTGGGTTGCTTGCTTCTGCTTGACTCCAATTCTCTCTCAGTCCTTCTAACTCCCACAGTTCCTGTCAGTTCCTTTGATTCCCGCTCTTTGTCTTTCTTCCCCTCCCATCTCCTTTATTCCATCCCAGATTCTCTCATCCCCACTGTCCTTCCGCCTCAGATCCCATTTTTCCCTTTCATCCTTTTTAATTCTATATCATGCTCACAATTTGAATTTTAAATGTACTGTTGGAGAAGTTTAATTTTTTGTACAAATTTAATCAATTCAATTTAATTATAAATGTTTGTAGGCGAACGCCTATACATAGGTAAAAGGTCCCAGTAGTATGACACATATAAAAGATAAATAATACATACTTTACAAATATATCACGTAAAAGACGGACGAAAAATTAGCGAAAGAAAATTGACAAAGTGCGTAATTTCTGCAACGTTGCCGGACGCTATTATCTCTAACCTGGAAATGCCATTGGACGATACATATAATTGGTTGGAATTGTATGTATGGAATGGCGGAATCAAAAACCGGGCACTCCTGGCTCCGCACATAACTGACAAGAACCGTTTGAAAAGCGGCGCCTAGAACCCTCCATCCATACGCCGCTTCCATAAAATGATATCATGGCGAACCTGCGCGAGGAGTCGTTTCACGTGTAAGGGGATCTTCAAGTCAAGATATACTGGGGGTCACGGGCTAGATCGAATTATGCACGGTATAAAATAAGACCGGAGGAAGTTCTGCATCTGTTAAGATCTGTATCTGAAATAAAAGAGGTAGCTTTATCTAAGTGTGGGCTGATCTCACAGGGTGACAGATTCAGCATATCGAACTGATAAAGAGACGTTGTGCGCAGCTAAAGCGCACAACATGCCACCCAGTTCGTGTCAATAAGCGGATTGGCAATTGCGAGACTTGCTAGTCGGTCAAAACAGATTTTCAGTAGTCTGTCCTTATCCATTTCACGCATTTTTACAATCCATCTCAGTGCGCTTTGTAGGATATCACAGCTGAAAGGTACCCGTCTCTATTCTCAGGGCATAGTATGGCCAGTTTTTCGGAATCAGTAAAGTTCTTTTAAAGTATACGCTACGGACTTTTTTCAGTTAATCATCGTGCAAAGGGCCCCACACAGCAGCGACATATAGCGCAACACTAGATACCGCTGCTTTCCATAGCAACATGACCCTATTCCATGGCATATATTTGGTTTTGCAAACAATATCTGCAGTTGTATTGGCAGCGAGACAGAATTCACTAACTGCGATATCATTGGACTAAAACTATAATTTTGCGAGAAAAGAACCCCCAGGTATCTGTATGAGTCCTCCACTGCAATTTTCGATTCCCCGTAGTCGAAGAACGTGAACGGTCGTCTTCTCGAGCGACTACTGCCAAATATCACAATCTGTGTCTTCTGCGTGTTAACTATAAGTTTGTTTATCGTGCAGTAAGAGTGTAGGGCTTCTAAATTTCTGCGCAAGTCTGACGGTGAATTCGCAAACAATACGAGGTCGTCTGCGTATACGAGTACATTAATTGGGTAACGGCTATCTATATTTACACCATTACAACCGTAACTAACCAGATGAGATTCGAAATCACTCAAAAAAAAAGGCAAGGGGCTAAGCACCTCGCCCTGTAAAACACATCTCGTAACCCTGACGGGGTCCGATCTGGCCTCTCTAACCTTGATCACAATACAAGGCTCTACCGTAGAAGCTACGCAAGATATTCAACATTTTAGAGCTCAACCCCACGGCACCCAACTTTTGCCACAAAATAGAATGACCCACCGAATCGAAGGCTGCTTTAAAATCAACAAAAATTGCATGGATTTTAGCTTTTGGTGTATATGAATAAATCTGCAGAATGGAAGCTATCAATACATGACAATACAATTCTTGCGAAAACCTGATTGAAATTCTGGAAGTAAATTAGTGCGTTCCGTACATCTAAGTAATTTATTATAAACTATGTGCATAAAAAGTTTTGAAACGCAATTGACTAAAGTAAGGTGGCGGTAATTTTCTGTTATGTGTGGATCACCCTTCTTGTGCAAAGCAAACGTCATGAGGTTGCACCAATTCTCAGGAACTTCCTCCGAGTTAAGAATCCTGTTATAAAAATAGACTAAAAACAAGAGCCAATTTTTAGGTAGGTTCTTGTAGAAGCTATAATTTACTTGGCCGGGACACGGAGTCTTGTTCTCGCCACATTTGTTCAAACAAAAAATCAATTCCGGTAAAGTAACTAGCGAGTCAAGTTCAGCGACCGTGACACCGGTGGAGACCGGGATGTTTGGCAGGTTTCGTGGTAAAATTAAGAGCAAATACTGCGACCAAAAAAAACTGTCTCGCCGCGCAGATTTCAGACAAAACGCGATCTCTATTTTCGCTGAGCGACATTCACTATCAAACCACGGTTTATCTCTGATATGGGAGGGAAGTGTTATGATGGACCATTCGCACACTTTCAGCAACTGAGAGTATCGTGGATAACAAAACCTCGTTCAGCTCGTCTACATACCGACTTCCGGACGAAAGGACATAGTTTACGAAAAGGCAAACGCGCGGGACGGGTTCCATTTTACTCTCAATTGCGGAGGTGTAGGTGAAGTGGGAATTTGTGCGCTGCGAGAAACGAAACTCAGAACTACCGGAAGGTAGTCCGATCTGGTGCCCCATTGGCAGAACTAGAGGTCATTACAGAGGTCAATGGAATTATAAGAGCACCCGATCAGGTCAATTACGCTTTGTCCTTGAAAACCGACAGATGTATGTTCTGCAGGATGGTCGTTCGAGGCTCTACCGTTCAGCAAAATCAGCCCAAGGCACGCAAACCGATCTGCCAGGAAATTACTATGCGCGTTCACAACAGGGTCGGTTGAAGTGCGAATATTATAAAAATTGCCCACTTCCAGTTCAGTTGGCAGTTCGTTCAAAAGACCCTCTCTGCAGTTAAAGTCACCGCCTATCTCGAATGCATCATCCGGAAATTCTAAGGAGACTCGTGTGAGCAGACTCTCGATTTCATCTAAGACAGTTATTAAATTATCTAACGGCGACACATACATTTTTGTGACTATGATAGTGTCCTGACCAGAGGAAAGCCTGATTTACAAAATAGACGAAGTACGTACTAGGACTAACGGTTTAAATAAATTACAATTATAAATAACAGCTATGCCGCCTTGAAACTGACCTCTAACAGTGTTTCTCGAAGCAGGATAAGAAATGTACGCGAATGGACCAGGAATAATCCTAGATAAAAACTGCGAGTCACACCAAGTTTCACACATACATAAGATGACCGTAAGTTCGAGATGATTTAATATATCATGGATGTTTCCTGGTCCATGCGAATTCCAAAAAATTATTTTATCAAGGGCAGCGCGGACGGGACAATGAATCAAATCTATTTGCGATGTGATTTGGGGGGTGGCGAGGTTGTGGAAGCTGCGTTGCTGGATGGCGGGTCTTTCCTCTTCTGGGTAGGAATCGGGGACCAGTACTCCGATAACCGTGTCGGTTGCAGTATAGGCCGTTTCGGAGATTGTAAAAAAAGTTTCGAGTTTAAATCGTTCGCGGCCGATATTGTCCCCGGCACAGAGGGTTCACGGCCGGCATCAGCGACAGAAGCGGATGACAGAGCCAGAGTAGGCGTAGAATGGGTATCTTGGCGAGAGATCAAAATGGCTTCAGCCTCTTCAAGCTTTAACTTTTTGCCATTCAATTGGATGAAATTTTGTTTGATCTGAGGGTTCAAACCCACAACCCTAAGCTTGTTAGAGGTAGAGATTAGAGAGCGTCTCAACTCTCTTTCTTCCGGTGACCTACCATTTGCAGTGAAGATATTGAGTGCCTTCAGGTCCCTAAGCTGTGAGAAAATTAGTTTAACCCATTTCATTGAGTTAAATTTCACCAAGATAGAATGGTTAGACGGAGTCTTTCCCAGACGAAAAGCATCGTCAATGGCCCAATCTGGGAGGGTGATATCGACACGTGTGAGAAGGTGTGAAACCATAAGCGGATCATCTTCATTGTGCTCGGGGTTATCCGGGATTTTAAATATAAGCAGGTTTTTCGATCTCGATAGGGATTCGAATTGCGATTTCAGGCTTGTCACTTCCGCTGACAACGATAAGATATCGGCCGAGTTAACTTTGGAGATGCTCAGGGCGGAGCGAACTTCCTCTTTTAGTTCGATATTAGACGAGATAAGTTGTCTAATTGAATAGTTCAAATCGGAAAGAGTTATCTTGCCTGTCATCGTGGAATGTCAACAGTAGTCGGACGTAAACAGGCGATGCTGTGAGTGCACAGGAGTAGCGCCGTCTTCCTCGCACCCGACAAGTGCAACAATAGGCGTGCACAGGAATAGCGCGATGGCGCGGTTGGCAGCAGTGGGGCGACGACTCTCGCTCACACCGGCAGGCAGCTGTCTCCCTTGCACCCGTCAGCAAATGCGTTGCAATTTGTAGATGCAGCAATGCACCGAGAAGTACAGATGCGACGTCCGGCGAGGACTTCAGACAGGACTACAGGCGAAGTGCACTAGTCCTCGAACGATGCGAGTCGGGAACCAGTAGATGATTACCTCAACTGGACACACCCTTCAGAGGTTATGTTGATCGCGGTCCACAGAGAACATCAATTTTGAGAGTTGTGCGTAAACGCAGCTCACAAAAAGGCATGTGTGAGAGTTGCACTCTGTAACATTCAAGTAACGCTCCCCCAAAATTTCAGTCAGCATTTGCGTTTAAATAAACAATTCTTGGACGGACGCAAATCTATATTAGGACACAGTAAATCACAGCACCTGCACTAGACTGAACTCGCGCGACATTAGTTTTTAGGAACTACAATGAAAAAAGCAATGTAAGTGATAGCTTTTACAGTTAGTTTTATAAAATGTATACATAAAGCAGTAAAAGTTCTACTTCCCTATCTTGGCTACTTTGGCGCATTGAAATTTACAGATTCGGGATTGAGAAATGAACGGGATCGAGATTTTGATAGACTATTTACCAATGGTAACCAATGATAACCAATGACAATAATTTGAATGTTAAATTATTCGGGAAAAAAATATTGTTGGGAAATTATATAATCGGGAAAACAGATTCGGGAATAGGGATTCGGGAAAATTCACTGAATTGTACTTTCACAGAACATTTGTACTTTTACAGACCTAATTCTGTAATTTTACAGAAAAATTGTAAAATTACAGGACAGTTGTACATTTACAGACTTAAATCTGTAATTCAGTGAATGTACAACGCTTTGCGAAATTGGAGAATTGCATTCACATTTATTTAAATAATTTAATATGAATAAAAATGTGTTTAGATTTTTTAAAACAAAAACAGTTTTCGGTCATTTGAGATTAGAAAATTTGAACCGATATCATGCTTCTTCATACATTTGAATTACTTTATTCGGCTCGGTTAATTTGGAAGTTAAATGGTTGTCACTTGTTTAGCTCAATGATGTTAGACAACATTTTCTGTGAAATCACAATACTTTCTGTAAGTTTACAGATGAATCTGTAAAGTATTACAGATCCATCTGTAAAATTATAGAAAAAGTTCTGGCATCCATTTTCCGGCGATAGTACCCGAATTTTCCTGAATCTCGTTTTCAGTGTGGGCGGATACCACAAAACAATAAAGTCATAAAGTTTGAAACTAATCGGTAAAGAATTACATGCACAAGTTATCTCTGAATGTTTAAATCCGCCAAAATGACCGCTCCGGCTGTTCTAGTGTTAAATATGTGAATGTTCATTACCAAAAGTAGTCCAGTACACGGTTGAACGGTTAATAGGTTAGCCGGTTAACCGGTTAATCGTAGTTCCGGTTATTAACCGTTTCAGCGGTTACCCGCCGCTTAATTCGGTTAAACGGTTACACGGTTATTACCAAGCTCTACTTCTTAACAAGGCGTATAATAAAAATCATATTTTATTCTATCTAATACGAATTGCAATTTAGTGTACTCTAAAAAATCCACACCCATTGGTAGTGAATCAGTCAATTTTTACACCACACGCAGAGAAATATTTGGTTAAATCAACCTAAGAATTTTGTTATTATTTGGCCAGCAAAAGAATTTGGTTGATTCTACCAAACATTCCCAGGTAGAAATTTCCGGGGTCGATCCGACGTTGAACATTATTTGGGCCCGTTCCGATGTCGGAATCCGACATCGGGACGGAGTCGAAATGAAACGCAGAGTGACACCGGACCGACTTCGGAACCCGGGCCCGGATTCCGACGTCGTTTCGAGCCCGGATTCCGACGTCGTTTCGGGCCCGGATTCCGATGTCGGTCCGGGTGCGGAATCCGACAGTCGAGCCCGGCCCAGCCCAGGATTCCGACGTCGGTCCGGGCCCGGATTCCGACGTCGTTCCAGGCCCGAAATGCACACAGATGCTGCAACAGGATTCATTAATCACGTAACAAATACGGACACTCATATTTAAAGAAAATAATTTCAAAAGCATTTTTTAGTGTGCATCGCGGGTTCGGAACGACGTCGGAACCCGGGCCCGGAACGTCGTCGGATACCGGGCCCGGAACGACGTCGGATTCCGGGCCCGGATCGACATCGGAATCCGGGCCCGGAATGACGTCGGAATCAGGGGCCGGAACGTCGTCGGAATCAGGGGCCGGAACGACTGTCGGTCCGGTGTCACTCCGCGTTTCATTTCCGTCTCCGTTACCCGGCTTCGCTCGGGTTGAAAAAGATTACCCAATTCCTTATCTGAGTTAGTCCTTAAATGAACAATTAGTGTTCATATAACCCGAATCAAATTCACACATCGACAATCGTAAACGAAATGTACATTTTTACATATTTAAACTTTGAAACCGATAAGGGTTAAATAACGGTCAGATAACGTTGAATATCGGTGGAGTAATGGTCAAATAATGGTCAGATATGGTAATAACGGCCAACCATTGTTCACATAATGGCCGTATAACGGTTGGGTAACGGTCGGATAATGGTGGAATAACGGTCAGATATGTGTCGGATAATGGTCGGATAATGGTCGCAAAATGGTCGGATAATAGTCGGATAAGGGCCGGATAAGGGTCGGATAACGCTCCGATAAAACTTGGATAAGGATCGGATAACTCTCCGATAACACTAGGATAAGGGTCGGATAACGCTCCGAAAACACTCGGATAACAATCGGATAATGGTTGGATAACGCTCGAATAATGATCGGATAAGGATCGGATGACGATGGGATAACGATGGGATAACGATGGTATAGCGATCGGACAACGATCGGATGACGATCGGATAACGATCGGATAACGATCGAATGACGATGGGATAACGATGGGATAACGATGTGATAGCAATCAGATAACGATCGGATGACGATCGGATAATGATCGGATGGCGATCGGATACCGATTGGATGACGATCGGATAACGATCGAATAACGATCGGATAACGATCGGGTGGTGATCGGATAACGATCGGATGATGATGGGATAACAATGGGATAACGATGGAATAACGATCAGATAACGATCGGATGACGATCGGATATCGATCGGATGACGATCGGATAACGATTGGATAGCGATCGGATAACGATCGAAAAATTATCAAAAATGGTCAAATGTCTCAAAAATGGAGGTTGTCATTACAAAATTTGAAAAAAAATTTAGTTTTTACATTTACATACCAACTTTTTATAGCCTATAACCATCCCGAGACTTCAAGGATTCCGCCTATCAAGACGGTGTTTTGAAAGTATTAGTCTTTGTATTAGTCTAAGGGTGATCCTCTTATAAACAAACAAACATACAAACAAACAAACAAATATACAAACAAACAAACATTTATATATTAGTAGGATTTCAATTCGAACTCCAATAATATTACAATAAAAAACAATTTTTTTGTGGTGACAGTTAAAGAACAGCCAGGCGATGGTCAGGCCATAGCCAGGGAATGGTCAAGGGGTGGTCAAATATATGGGACAGAAATAAGATGCACTTTTGTGCAATTATGAAAATTTTTCCAACACAAATTCATAACATAGCAAATCAAATACTCGAATAACGATCGGACAACGGTCGGATAACAATCGGATTAAGATTGGAGAACGATCGGGCAATGATCGGATGACGATCGAACAACGATCGGACAACGATGGAACAGCGATCGGACAACGATCGGACAACGATCGGACAACGACCGGACAACAATCGGATAACGATCGGAAAACGTTCGGATAACGATCGGAGATCGATGGGATAACGATACGTATATTATACATATATTAGACGGATGTCAAATTGATGTTCTATCTGGAACTGAACGTTGTAACAGTGTTGAATATGTACATTAAGTTTTCTTCTAGAAATATGTTGCAACGGGTTGCATTTTGAGTTGTTACACACTGAGAAATCTAATTGGTAAGAATCACCACTTAAGTGGTAAAAGTCGCCATTTCAAATGGTAAAGCTTTACTATTTGAAATGGTAACTTAAAATATATTTCATTTACAGTATTAATGAACAGTTTTAAAAAATTCTAGTAATGTATCTGGAATGCTATTAGGTATCAGATAACTTCATTGGAATCATAAATATCATATTAGGAAATGTAATTTGATAAATCATGAACCATAACCGCAAACTTTTAATAGCGCT
>JABFPB010005307.1:0-13510 GCA_022817645.1 Ceratoteleas bidentatus
TGATCTAAGTTACTAATCAAATAATCCAATGAATAGGCATTGCCTGATGACATTAAATTTCGCATCACTTATTTTATATTTGACCTAGTCTTGCACGGAAAAATGAGTTGACTTAGTTCTACATGAAAAACTGACATGACCTAGTCTTGCATCAAAAACTGAGTTGACCTAGTATGAATTGGAGGTGTCGATATGTTGATTGATAACACTTAAGCCACACATAATCATGTCATATACAGTTTGACAGCATTAGGGAAATATAATCCCAAAATATTCCGATACATTTATCGGAATTTTACGTTTTTCACGTAAAACTCCACGTTTTTTCGCGTATATTTTCGTGAAATGTTACGGGAACTGAATTACGTGATATAACACGTAATTTTACAGAACTGAGTTTACAGTGTGCGTCCGCTTATCGCCTAAAAGTTCTTTAATGACATTCCGGGTTGGCGGCACCTATGCTGAAGCAACCAGGGATGTTCATTATTGATTCGTTTCGATAATGATTGACGTTGAAATAACCATTGAAAAAGTAATGGTCACTCAGATACTGCCCAGTGACTATTGAAAAAGTAATGGTCACTCGAATACTGGCCAATAACCATTGAAAAAGTAATGGTTAATGGTTATTTCAATATTACGTTTTTGAACATCCCAGGAAGCAACATAGCTCTAGTTATTTTATTTTTAATATTGATTTGAAATACCCTTTTTCCCAGTGCATAAAAACGACAGAGTCAACAAGAGTTTCCAGTATCGACAAAAAAGTGTATCGCCCGCAAAATGCCTTCTCGTAATAAAGTAACCAAAATTCGTTAAAACTACACTGAGAAAACTAGATGGCGACCTGTTCCATCTAGATGGTGACCAGCGCCATTTAAATTGCGAAAATCGCCATCTAGATGGTACAGGTCGCCATCTAGTTTTCTCAGTGTATTAATTCGGATGTGATAAAATCATATTTAACGCTTAAACCCCTATTGTATAATATTTGATACATTCACTTTAATGAAGCTGAAACTGGCAGACTATTAAAAAAGCAGTGATTCTCAACTTTAAAATCAAAACAACATTTTTTTTTAGTTTGGGCAAACACTAAAAGACTGTGTCCAGACAAACTCTGAAAAATTAGTTTTGAATTGGGTTAAGAACCGCTACTTTTTTAATAGTCTGCTGGGGAATAGTCTGCCAGTTCCAGCTTCATTCAATATTTTCCTGTTTTTTCCTACAGTCTAAAAAGTATAATCCAGTTGCCGTAGACGGAATTCGGCAATCATAACCGGAAAATCCGATCAAATATCCGGATTTCCGGTTACTGTTGAGGTAACCGGACTGAGAGGAATTCCGATTACTATATTTAATGGAACTTGTGTTAAATAAAATAATCAACATAACTTTTTTTCGAAATTTCGTTAATTTTAATAAATTAATGCACTTCATATCGATTTAATGGAACTCGTTTCATTGTTTGGCTATTTGCCGGCAAAGAAATCAAATTTCCCTGAAAAAGTTCAAACAAATATTTAAATTGATTTATTTCACGTTACTTATCTCAATGCCCATGTCGATCCAGGACGTTCCTGATATAATTTTTCACATGATCTTATGATTGTTTTGCTCTAAACCGAAACAAGTCATACAATACTTTTCTTATGTGAAATGAACTGGTATCCAGGGATAAGTCCAATTATTAAATTAATAAACTTCATAAACTTGACGCAAAATGTACTTGCACTAGTAATACGAAATGTAATAATTAAAACTTTCAACATGGAGAAAAGTGTAAAACACTGACTCGTTAATTTGGAGTTAATGTCTTTAATGTGTCTAGTGTCTAATCTGTGGTTTTAAAAACGGAATGTCTATTCTACATGGATTATATTATTCTATATAATCTTGGTGTCGACAGCTAACGTCTGTTAAACGTCTCTTAAATATCCTCTTAAAATAAGAATATTATGATTAATTTAAGAGGAATATTCTTATTATAAGAGGAATCCTCTTATTATAACCGGATTTCTCTTATGTTAAAACAATTTTTTGAAACATTTTTATACATATGATGATTATTATATGTTCATCACCTATTCATGTATTTTTCTGTGAAACAATGTTACTTTCTATAATGATTGAAAATGATTTGTTAACACAATATTTCATTTCAAAATTTATGTTTCAAAAATACTCTGCTGTAATGCAATAAAGACTATCTTGACGTATATTTTATTTAATGTACTGTATCATTATCTTAGTCCCTTGAAATACGACTTTAGTTACATATAGTTATTAAATTCTGGAAAGGAATATTTCGAAATAGTATTGAACTTTCAAAACGAATCCTTATAAAATTGGAAAGGGGCAAATAAGTCCAACATGTATGAAAAATAGTTGTAATTTAAAGAATATATAAAATATATTATTTCTCATAAACTATATATTTTTTAATAAACTATTATTATACTCATAAAGTATAATAATAGTTTAGCAACGGCTTCGCAACAGTTTTGTTATCACTTTCTTATAATATTATTTTATTAAAATAAAAAATAAATTGTTTAATAACAATTGTTTCATCTACCCACTAAAATCCACGTATTTTAACTCTTCGTAATACAAAATTTATATAGTAGTATCGCTTCATAAATTATACTGAATAATTAAAAACAGTCTTCTTCAAACATTAACATAGATGCAATAAAAGTATACTAATGCAATAAATTTAACTAATATATTATTATTAATGAAACACAATCGTTGATGAGAGTTATACTGTCACTTGAAATGATGTCGTTAAGTACTTTTCACAAGTAGTCTAATTTTCGTAATACTTTTGCATTAAGGGCACATTTACAATTTTTGGTCGATTTTAAACATCTTTTACTCTAAACAAGCAGACTCGACTTGGGGGTTCTTGAATATTTTAATCTATTTAACTTTCTATTCGTAACATTTTTTCTTTACATGCCTGTTGCAAATATTTAATTGGCACGATGAAAAACGATTAAAGTTTGGAAAGATCACTTCATTGTTCAAATACAATGCATTCGTGTACAATGAGAACATTCAGGGGGATAAATTATCACAAAATTAAAAGAACCAAAAAAAGAAAAACAACCCAGACTTCACATTTCCTGTGTCATTTCCTTGCAGCGCAACCAAAGTGGCGTATCAGTACTACCTC
The DNA here is from genome assembly GCA_022817645.1 of Ceratoteleas bidentatus. NCBI lineage: Eukaryota > Metazoa > Arthropoda > Insecta > Hymenoptera > Scelionidae > Ceratoteleas > Ceratoteleas bidentatus. The sequence goes on from JABFPB010005307.1 coordinate 3,185, forward strand.
TGCGTATCCCCCGCGGACGGCCACCTCTACATCTCCGACCCGGAAAAACATCAAATCCTCCGAGCACTTTCATTAGAAGTCGTCGAAGATCCGAAGATCAACATGGAAGCCGTCGTCGGAAGCGGCGAGCGCTGCATCCCTGGCGATGAGGGTCATTGCGGCGACAATGGGAAAGCTCTGGAGGCGAAACTCGCCCACCCGAAAGGTAGAGTATCGAATAGCACTGAATTCGCGAATGAAATTGCCATTACTGAGATAGAAATTTTAATTAATAATGTCTGCGGGTTTCTTGATAAATATGCACCGTTGATTAATGTTCAATGCAATATAAATGGCTAATGTTATGTTTCATCATAGTTACTGTTAGTGCAATGTTGCTGTTGATTCAAAGATATTCACTTGAATTAGATCTCGACGAGGCAGACTATTACTTAGTTTTCATAAATAAATACAGACGCTGACGCATCGCTGGCAGCTAAGCCGGTTGGATTCAGTTAGCGAGTGTTAATTAATCAATATTTTTCGCCAGGTATCGCTATCGCCGCAGACAAGACGATGTACATCGCGGACGGAACTAATATCCGGGCGGTAGATGCTTTGGGGATAATACACACTTTGGTGGGCCACCATGGTCACCATAATCACTGGTCACCAGTTCCTTGCGTTGGTGCTGTTCCTGCAAGTCAGGCCCAACTTCAATGGCCAACAGGTACTCGTCAAATTTCCAGTACCACTCTAATTTTAAATTTATAATTTCTAGTCACTGTCGTATCAGAAGTGTACTAATGCAAGGCGAAAATTTACTTAATATTCCAAGTCAATATCGTCATCTTTGTTTTTGGAATTTAAAATACATGCGTTGCCTGTTTCTAGGAGTATCGTTGAGTCCATTGGACGGGTCCTTGCACTTCATAGACGATAGATTGGTGCTAAAGCTAACGAGTGATATGAAAGTTCGAGTTGTAGCTGGTATTCCATTGCACTGTAGCAACAGTGCCGAACCACAGAAGACGAATTCAACCTTATCTATGAGCATTCGTCAGAGCAACGAGGTCTTGGGGTCTGTTCTGGCCATCGCTTTTAGTCCTACTGGTAAGCCTTCTTTACTACCGCACCTAAGGATAGTTAAACTATATATACTATACTCAGACATCTGCAGCACATTATCATTATAAAACAAATACATCATTGTCGTATTACTCAGTAATGTCCTACATTTACAAGGACAGGTAAGTTGTCCTTTTACTCTATCGTGCAATTTTTCTAGGTGAACTGTACATAGCTGACAGCGACTCTCATCGTGCCAACTCCATCCGCGTGGTTCATTCGTCCGGAAAGATGTCCCTATTCGCAGGCCAACGTCACGACGATACATCCAATCGTGGTGTTTGTGAGTGCAGTAACAACTCTACTACTGCTACTGGTCCCAAGATACCTGAAACCTGCTCTTGCGTGGACGACACTTCCAGCAGTACTGAGACCTTACTCTCGTCCAACGCCAAGTTCACTGCTATCTCCGCTCTAACCGTCGCTCCGAATGGTGTGCTCCATGTGGCAGACCAGGGTAGCCTGCACATCTTAGCCCTAGAACCTTACCTTCCCAACCACGACGAAAATGGCGAGTTCCATATACCCTACCCACCGTCCAACGAAGTCTACGTGTTCAACAGATACGGTCAGCACGTTGCTACCAAAGATCTAACCTCCGGAAAGACTCGATACGCGTTCCTTTACAGCAAGAACACGAGTTTCGGTCAATTGTCGACGGTAACAGACAGTGCAGGGAATAAGATCCAGATTCTCCGAGACTACAGTAGCGCTGCGAGCTGCATTGAGAATACGCAGGACTACAAAACTGAGCTGAAAATCTCCGGCGTAGGTTTCCTGGAGAAGCTGACAGTGAATGGTCGCGAGGAGATAACGTTGAATTACGACAGTGAGACGGGTCTTCTAACAAGCAGATCGGGGGTAAGTAAAGAAAGGGCTGTTGCTGGTGTTTGCTTATTGTGATTGCATTCGCGTAATTACAATACCCTAACTGTGTGTTTGTCTATTCGTTTACCATACCAGGCTCGCGAAACGTACGTCTACCATTACGATAATTACGGTCGCGTGATCGACGTCATCCTGCCAACTGGAGAGAGGCTGAAACTAAGCTCAGATCTGCACGAGCAAGAGAGCTTGATAGTGAATGTTAAGGCGCCGGTTCAGGGCTTGAAGGTCGGTGACGATCAGAGGGTCATCAAGTTCGTGATGAAGAACGATAGGTCGAAGATGCTGACTATCACGAATGGTATGGTCCTTTGACATTGAACAGTTTGTCTAGCCTCTGAACACCTCTTAGTAGCACTGAAACAAAACAACTTCAGTATGCACTGAATTGTAATTTTCTAACAACTAACATTCTGGGATATACCCAACAGAATTGAAGTGAGAAAATTCTGTTAGCGAATGTCTTGACTTCAGAAGAATGAACTGTTTAAGCTGTACTTCGTTCTAAATGGATTCTCTTGTTTTAGGTTTATCGAGCCAGAAACATGTCGCATCTTACGACAACGCGACTTGCGAGGTTTCCCTGCCTGGCGGCGGTCGATTGGTGAGCGCGGCGACGGCGAAGCATCCGCTGCTGGAGGCTGCACTTCCGGTTGAGGCGGAAATGCTGCCCATGTGGAATTCGCAATCGATGACTCTCGGCGAATACACGAATGTCATGAACACGGTGTACAATTTGGTTGGCGATGTGAGCCACTTACAGCAGACATTGAATCGTGAAATCTGGGTGAATGACAGTCGCGTGCTCGGCATCGAATTTGAGCAGGCACTTAGTCGCGAGACATTTTACGACAAAACACGCACATCCCTGCTTACGATTACCTTTGACCAAGCGGGACTACCCATTTCATGGCAGCCACACATTCACGGACATAACTTGACGCTATCTTACGACAAGTTCAATCGAGTGGGCAGCTGGCAGTGGGGTCCGGCAGGCGAAACTTATGCTTACGACAGGCGCAGTCGGTTGGCGAAAATCACCAACAAACTCGACGAAACGAGGTTTGTTTTGCATCTGATCTGAATCGAACGGCGATTGATTTTGTGTTTGTTTTTGCTTGAGATGGCGGGGAAAGTGGATATAAAGTTTCTGCGGAAGTTCACCGGACGAGCTTGTAAGAACCATTGCAATCAATTTCGCAATCAAGATCAGACGATAAAGTATTCGTGTCTGTTGAAACGTTCGCTGCTGCTAAACTTAGAATTCCCGTAACTTAATTTTTCCACTGTTTATTGAATATTTTCGTTATCAGCGTTTATTTTGCAAACAACCCGTTGTAGGAAACGTCATTTTGTAAACAAAGTTTTATGATTTTAAATGCATTTGAAAACACTTTACGCTGCATTATTGTAAAAGGGTTGTTTCCTTCAACCACAGAATATATTCAAAGACTAACGTTTGTTGATGTGACTAGTTCTTTATCATGGCTAATAAACTCTGGCCATTAAACATCTGTTTAAGTAATGTAATAATTCTTATACAAACGAGAATGCTGGGCAATATCAATATTTACTGTGTTTTCCGAACATATAAAAGCATATGTATACTCATCTCAACAAACTCTCTGTATCTGCAAACAATAATAAAATCACGATTTTCCACAATGAATATAACAAAAGTAAACTTTTCTGTCTCGAAGACTTTTTTTTAACAATGTTGCTATAGATTATTTGTAGACTAAAACAGTATTAACTATAAATTAAATATTATTGGGTGCCAGATGCACAAACATCAAAGCCGTATAACTGCACCACAGAACTCCCACAAAGATTATCCAACATCGCAGCAATGATTCTGCGAATGCAAAGCAAATACATAGTCGCAAATATTCCGCAAAGATTTAACTGGTACACAGTGCGGTGCGCACCTGTCGCATGCTCGCCACGAGTCTTCGATCCGCAAACCACCGTGTAGTTCCGCGTATCAAGCAAATCAAATCAAACCAGTCGCACATCTTCATCCGCTCCCCGATCTCTGTTTCCAGACGCTTCACCTACAACGATTTTAACGTGCTGTCGAAAATCACTCTGGCCAGCGATAGGTTTTTCACTCTACAGTACGACGACGACGGTGGACTGCGGAATATCGTGCTGCCCTCTGGGACAATGCACAGCTTCTCCTGTCAAGCGTCCATTGGCTTCCTGCGAGTGACTTACACCCCGCCCGGTACATCCAAGTCCTATCTTCAGCATTACAGTCACGACGGCAAATTGCTGCAGACAGTGTTCCCCGGAGATGGCGCCAGGATCGTTTATAGGTATTTATTTATTCGGCTGAAGGAACACCGCAAATGTAATTTCACGGCACATTTTACCGTCGATTCATGTCACTTGTCCATTAGGTACCACACAACGGGTCAACTGGCGGAAGTGGTCCACGGCGACGGAAAGAGCGAAATGAAGTACACGGAGACTGGGCTGCCGGCGGAGGTCATCCACTCGGAGCGAGCGGAAATGGAATACAGATGGGATTACCAGTACAACGCAGGTTTGCTGGTGGAAGAGCGCATCGACTTTGGGGCGAAGGCGGGCTTGAGCAACGCCAAGTTTACCTTCGAATACGACTCGAATTTCCGGCTGGTTACGATCCAAGGCAGAATCGGCGGCCAGGTGTTACCGCCCCACGTAATCGCGTACAGTTCGAGAACGGGTATGCCTGAGCAAATCGGGCAGTTCAAGATCTCAAAGCAGAAGCCTAACGAAACCATCATCTATGACGGTACCGCCATCTTCTCTAGGATCATTGATATGCGGTTCTTGGAAACGGAGGTAGGAGTTGTTTTGAAAGGCGTCAGTTTCGAGGCGGTGGTGTAAGAAGAGCAATTTTGACACAATGATTTTGGATTGCTTACAGGTGACTGTTACCATGCATGGTCGAGAGACGTTCCGAATGGAATTCAGCCACGACACCCAAGGTCGCATAAATCAAACGCGGACGTACACACGTAACGTCGGTGTGAACACTTATACGAACATCAAGAACTTCACTTGGGACTCGGATGGTCAACTCAAGGGGGTCGAGGCACAGGAACCTTGGAGCTTCACATACGATGCGAACGGGAACATGTTATCCTTGACGTACCGAGGAAATACCATTCCTATGGAATATAATGCTATGGACCGCATAATCAAGTTCGGAGAAGGCAATTACAAGTATGACAATAGGGGTCTGATGATCCAGAATGCTCGAGAGGAACGATTCAGTTACAACGCGAAAGGCTTGCTGGTTAGGGCTACAAAGAGGGGACGATACGACGTTAGGTAAGGCCACCGATAATTCTGAAAATCTTATATGTAACACCGAAGACCCTTACTGTAGAGAAGATTTGCGATGGAGTAGGATGGTGGAATTTGATGGTGTTTCTTTCTTTCAGGTATTACTATGACCATCTGGACCGTTTATCCAGTCGTATGGACAACTATAGAAACGTGACACAATTCTTCTATACCAACCAGAAACGACCCCGAGAAGTTAGCCACATTTACAGTTCCCGTGATGGGAAACATATGTCCCTGGTTTACGACGACCGAGGTCATTTAATTTTCGCGCAAGTCAATCGTCACAAATATTACATCGCGACCGACCAATGCGGCACGCCAGTGATGATATTTAATCAATATGGTGAGGGCATTCGGGAGATCATGCGTTCGCCCTATGGACACATCGTCTACGACTCCAACCCGTATTTGTATTTGCCGATCGATTTCTGCGGAGGATTACTGGATCCGGTAACTCTCTACCCAGCTAGTTATTGTAAACAAGACACACTCGACCAGTTCAGGTTTCCTAATGTCTCGATTTCTTCGCCCGCAGCTCACGTCGCTTGTGCATATGCCTAACGGCAAAGTGTACGACCCTTTGATCGGACAGTGGATGACTCCACTCTGGGAGAACGTTCTGGATCGAGCTATGACGCCGACCCACCTTCATCTTTATCGATTTAACGGCAACGATCCTATCGACATTAGGAACCGAGAGCGAAAGAAGCACCCGACTGGTAAGAGATCATTTATTATTTACGCGTGTCACGGATGTAACACGAACTGAATAATTCACGGAATTGTCATGCAGATTTTATTGGCTGGCTGTCGCTGCTGGGCTACGACCTGAAAAGTATGGCGCCACAGTTGTTCCCGAACGTGCTGCCGCACAGCTTGACCCCGCCATCTCTGAAGCCCGTGACCTCGATTCTCGGTCAACGACGACGCATCACGAACTTGGGTATTCAATCGGGATTCCTAGCTCACGTGGAGCAACGGCATTCCAGCGACGCGGCTGCACTATCGGCGCCTCCTAGGTCGGCCCTTAAAAAGGACACGACCATTGAGCTGATGGTGCCGAGCCGACTTGGTGCCGCGTCCGAGCCAACGTTTGGTAAAGGTACGGATGAGAGTTAGTTAGGTCTTCTAAGAATTAGACTGAACTAAAGAAGTGAATTCGGAATACGTCTGAAGATAAAATAAAGAACGTCTAATAAAGAATGATTGTTGAGTTAAGATGATTTGTTAGACAAATGTGCAGGAGAGTTATTATCACGCATGAAAATCTGTCCAAACTTCCGTCGAACTAATTGAATAACCGTACTACAAAGGTCAGTGCAGTGAGCACAGGGTCGTAATGAATTCATACGGGTACAATGGGCCAATTGATTACGCCTAATCTCAGCAAATTGCAAGTTAACATTTTTATGGGAAATTAGATTCTAGATTTACTACAGCTGGCGTTTTGATTGTTCCATCTGTGCACTTTGTTAGAGTTCTACCCTTTGCACGAAATATCAACTCAGAATTTCTACAAATTTGGTTGAATCTTCCAAGACATACGGGCAATCACTTCTTCTTAAGCTTGAAAGGAGTTATAATTGAAATAAGTCAAAACCCGTACGTGGCTCTTCGGTATGTTTTGAGAAAAATAACTTCAGTTAGGCTAACCAGTTCATATATCTTATCTCCGTTAATGAATACGGAATTCACACTAAATTTTTCATGAGAATAACTTATAAATAATTAGCGCGGCGAAACTACATGGAAGAGGTTTTTGTTAAAATTACAACGGTATCGGTAGGAACCAAAGGGTAGCTTGTAGCTTTTCAAAATGAGGTCATCACTTCACCAACTGCAATACTCTGAATATTTCAGAAGCCGGGCTAAATAGAGTTTCACAGATTGAATATTTCTATTTTTTAGTTGAACTAAATAAATGTATTTACCTTAAAAAATTTCTTATTTTATTTGCGTTTAATAGCCGATTCGTAATAAAAGATGGACTGCTTATTTATTTTAAAAGTATAAAGATCTTAGTGAAATTGTAACTGTCTCAACCATAGTAAAACCGATGTAATAATCTTTAAAATATCATAATTTGAAGTTAAAAGCACAAATTAACCCTGAAAAATTTGTTTCCTTTATTTCTGGAGAAAAATTGTACAAGAATATTCCGAAACTCGAACATTTGTTAATCTAACATACGATGAATTCGTGCAATTATTATACTGATGCTGCTATTCAACAAATGGATAGAGATGCAACAACACAGTACATAGTTTTCTTTAACAATTTCTTGATACATTTCAACTAACCCCTGTTTTACGTAAATTAATTGTTAATCATGCAACCAAAAGAACTCGAAATGTTGGAACAACAGAAAATTTTGTTGGAACGATAGTGGATTATATTGACTCAACATTCATGACTTCTACATCTCGTTTATTTTTGTATTAGCGGCATGTTTTCTCCTCGCTTTAGCACAACATTCAATCCAGCGAATAGACAATTGAACTGAACAATAAAAAATAATAATATGTATTGTAACAGTCAGGATCATGATGGCATATCGATGTCATCCTGATTTTATATTACGCGTTAGGCATGAAGAGTGTTGCAATATGGCGTCAAGCTAGCTCATCATCGTGATCCAACCTGTCGTCTCCACAACCGAAGAGAAACATCATAAAACGTCAAATTAACGTAATATACTGTTGCCACAAAAATTCACAGGGGCACAAAATGCCATTTCAGCAACAGCAATCTTGCATTAAAATTGACCTCTGTTGAGCCAATAGCGTGTTGCTTTTAGATAAATTTTGTCTTCAAAAACAAGCTCGTAGAACAACCCAGCAATGTTGAAACAACAGCAGTTCGCCCTTGATTCAAAAGCCGACGCTTTTGTTTCAAGAATCTGTCTTCCACTCATGTTTGCTTTTGGTTCTATAGTTTTTTTTTCATCCTCTTCTTGCCAGATTTTCTTTTTCACCCGGGTAACAATGAACGTAATACGAAAAAGACATTTCAATCGACTCAAATGCCCCTTGTTGACTCTCATTCCCCATCAGGTATCCTCGTATCAAGACTGCCGAACGGCCAAGCCGTGGTGTCCAGCGTTCCAGCGGCAGACCCTATCTACCGTGACGTGTTCACCAGCGTGTTCAACGAGTCCCACTTCCTTCCATTTACGTTCGTCATCCACAGCGCGCAACAAGACGCCTTCTACTTCGTGAAGGAAGAGAGCTGGAAAGTCGCGGACGACCACAACCAGATCAAGCGTCTGGGCGGCCACGTCAACACCACCTTTCACGAGAGTCCAAACATGAGCGGCACCGGCGGCAACGTCATGGACGTCAAGATGCACGGCTCGAATTACGTCATCAACCTGCGCTACGGGACCAGTGCAGAAAAGGAGAAGCAACGACTGCTGCACCACGCGAAAGCAACCGCGTTGCGCAAAGCTTGGCACCGGGAACGCGATGCCCTCAAAGCGAACGCACCTACACTCGTCGACTGGATGGCTTCGGAGCAGGACGAGATCTTGAAGAACGGCCAGGCGTCCAATTATGAGGCCGAGTACGTGTACGACGTGCAGATTTACCCGGAACTCGCCGAGGATCCTTACAACGTCAGGTAATTCTTTTCAAATGCTCCTTTTGGGAGAACTTGAGGGAGCAATCGTGGCCGGCCTGTAAATGGGGAACTCACAAAGATTCGGCTTTCCTGCTTCCGCGACCCTGTTTTCTTATTCGGAGAAACAGTTTATTTCAACAGAATTGTTTATGTTATAACAATCTGATTCCTTTACTTTATTTATTTTTTCTTTACTTTCTTTACATCCTAAGAGGGATGGTTCAAGGGAAGAAAGAAAGGATGTTGGTAATGACTTTTTACTGAACAATAACGAGTCGAGTCACGTTTAATTTCCAGGGGTTTCGTTTTTAGATCCTTGTCTTAAAAACGCTTCTATGTAGACAGTCTTAACTGTTAATTGACTAAATTCAATTATCGGCGCTATGATTATCAAACTACTAGTTTGCCTTCCCATTTCATACAACATCATGTATTTACTATATCCCGATACTTTTTAGCCAAGCCTCCGAACGGTAATCCTTGGTGACGGAAGTTGCGAGATTAAGGCTAAACCACCTTGGACAAATAATCTGTCCGACTATCCAATTCGAACAGTCTGATTACCAAATATCCTGAGCCAGCTAATCCAGACGATATATGTTTTCCCATTGATTTCCGTGATTGGGCGTGAAAATCATTATACGCTCTTCTGTAATTATACCCGCTGGATCGTTTGACCAGCCTGCAGCAGTTGTGAAATTATAGCGCACATATAACTGCTGCTGCCAAATAATTCACACCATTCCGTCTAATGATCCCCATAATTCGGCCTAATTCCAAAGAGAACGTGACGGTTCATCAAATGCGCCTTACGCTCCGTATCAGATTAATTTTATTACCAACCGTTCATTCGCTCTTAAAATAACAATCAGTCCATTTAGCTCAATTTCATCTGTAGAAAATTAGATGATTTTCGTTAGGCTGAATAATTCCATAATATCGGCTAAAGTTAATGTAATTTTCTCGAAATTTGTCATGCTATTTAGAAATCAACTCGACTTTCAAATTCAGAGTGTGCCTTATCGGCCAGAAATATCATTGTACACCCCATGAATATTCTCGCAATAGTTTTCGATTCAGACGCCTTGCCCTGGTTAATGCAGTATCCTGGTTGAGATCAGTTAAGAAATCGTTCTTTAAAGAAATACTAAATGACGAGGTTTTATAACGTTTCTGTTGAGGTTTTCCAACAGAAATGTTATAAAAGACCCCTTAAATGTCGTTACTGCATGTACACGAATTCTTGTGGATAATCTTGTTCAGTTTCGTATTGTTACTGAATAATCCCAAAGGCACAAACATACACGGAGAAAAATTGACTTGCTTCATTTACTATAGTCGAATAGTAAACAGACTGAGGTTAATTGAACCATATTT